>JAGDYQ010000003.1:7261330-7389842 GCA_021962125.1 Bulinus truncatus
TGGTTTAGGTAATGGTGTAGTTTTGTCAAAAAGGAAGCACACAATTGTTGTGCGACCTCAAACTACTGTGGCATTTTTTTCAAAAGTCCAAATTGCGCACATAAATCTACAGAGATATAGCCAATGAAAGTTGAGAACAACTACCTGTGTGTAATACACAAATCCCTCAGTAAAAAGAAAATATTAAAAAAAGTATGTTCCCTTAGCCCCAAAGGTCATCGGGGCAGATGAAGTGTAGAATTCATCTGTTTCTACAACCTCGGCATATGAAGGGATTTTGTGGTTAGTACAACGCTCAGCCGCCAACTTAAGTCAGGTACCCATTTAAAGCTGGGTGGACTTGTGGGACGACTTTGCACCAAATTTCACCTGGAAAAATTCCATGGGCCTCAACTAGGATCGATCCCAGGACTCTCAGGTCGACAGTCGAGTATCTACACCACTCGGCCATCCGTCCCAAAAAAAAATATAACGTTCCCATAAACCTTAAAAGGTTCACGTGAAATGTAGAATTAGCCATGGCGTTTTAAGGGATTGTGTGCCAAGTGCGATGAACAGCCGCCTTTACTTACTAACTTTAAGGTATTCTGTGTCAAGTGCGATGAACAGCCGCCTTTACTTACTAACTTTAAGGTATTCTGTGTCAAGTGCGATGAACAGCCGCCTTTACATCCTAACTTTAAGGTATTCTGTGTCAAGTGCGATGAACAGCCGCCTTTACTTACTAACTTTATGTCAGTGGACTGAAAACTTCAAAATAATCTCGAAGTTCTCACCAAGGTTAGAATCCGAGAATACCCTTTGCCTCCTTTATCACGGGCTTAATAAGAGAAATAATTGTCTATTTAAAATAGCTCTACAGGAAAAAAACAACTGACTATAGATCGATCTACTAAGAATTATGTTTTGTCCCTTGATGAATGAAATGTTTATGATCTCTGAGATCATATGAATTACAAAAGAAATGGCTTTTGAATTGAATTCTTTCATACCCACCCTAGCAGAGTGTAAAGGTCATGGAGGCACCACGGGAGACTTAGATAGAGGAAGTAGTGCAATACCTTCCACAACTAATGTGAAGTAACCCCCCCCCCCCCCCATGTTATGCTGGATGGATATTGAAACTTTCACCAAAACCTGAAAAATCCCAAATCTCTCATCTAGAATGAGACACCAGTGAGTCTCGAACTCAACACCTTCAGCCACAAGTTCCCCATATAACTGAACATAGAAAGACTTTCATGAACTTGTTACATTCAAACAGAAGATGGCTTTGATAGTTTATAATGTGAGCAGGGAAAATACATATATGCCTAGCATGTAA
Organism: Bulinus truncatus; assembly: GCA_021962125.1. NCBI lineage: Eukaryota > Metazoa > Mollusca > Gastropoda > Planorbidae > Bulinus > Bulinus truncatus. The sequence goes on from JAGDYQ010000003.1 coordinate 7,262,655, forward strand.
TTTATACCTATTTTAATAATTAATTCATTTATTTTTTAAATATTTATTATGGATAGTGTCAAACATTACAGACTAACTTGAAACTTTCAAATATAATATTAATCAATGGGTTGTTGTGGGTAATTCAGCATAAAACGGATATTATTATTATTATTTTTAGAGGAAATATTATTTGGTGTTTATCAAAAGAGACTTAAAGTTCAAAGTTAACCTTATCTTCATCGGTCAAAAAATATCGTTGGTTACATAAACATTTTACTAGATACTGCAAATAATATGTACCAGCTGTACCCTGCAAAACCTTTGCATAGAGTGATGTTCCCATAGGTTTGGTCAGTACGCTAGTTATTTTCGGTTTCGGACAGATCCAGCTTTTTCACGATATCATTGCAATTTAAAGATGAAATATGTTGTAGAAATACAATAAAAAAATATTTAAATGGAATTATTTTCAGATTTTTGCCTTTCGGTTTCATATTTAAAAGCAGCAAAAGTATTCAAAACTGTAAATCTAAAAAAAAAACATTTAATGAATCGAGACACGGACAGGACGCCATTTTGAATTCTTGTTTTCCACTTTCGATTTAACGCAGAACCCAGACCGCTATTATTTTATTAGAAGATAACATTTTCTTCGGTTGTGTTCCTTTTTTTTTTATTTGGTGTCTCATCAAATGCTGAAAGTCATAGATACTTTTTTTTAGAAATGAAATTGATTCCGTCCATTATAATCTTTCAAATTTTGGTCATCAATCCTTCATGTCATATACAACTACAGGGTAAACATTTGGAAAGGTAAGTCACGTCATATACAACTACAGGGTAAACATTTGGAAAGGTAAGTCACGTCATATACAACTACAGGGTAAACATTTATAAAAGTAAGTCACGTCATATACAACTACAGGGTAAACATTTATAAAAGTAGGTCACGTCATATACAACTACAGGGTAAACATTTATAAAAGTAAGTCACGTCATATACAACTACAGGGTAAACATTTGGAAAGGTAAGTCACGTCATATACAACTACAGGGTAAACATTTGGAAAGGAAAGTCACGTCATATACAACTACAGGGTAAACATTTATAAAAGTAAGTCACGTCATATACAACTACAGGGTAAACATTTGGAAAGGAAAGTCACGTCATATACAACTACAGGGTAAACATTTGGAAAGGAAAGTCACGTCATATACAACTACAGGGTAAACATTTATAAAAGTAAGTCACGTCATATACAACTACAGGGTAAACATTTATAAAAGTAAGTCACGTCATATACAACTACAGGGTAAACATTTATAAAAGTTAGTCACGTCATATACAATGGCTGTTATAGGTGACGCTCGTCTCACGAAGCCCAAATGTCGATTCCTTTTGCCGACACTGCAGAGAAGTTGAGGAGACCGTGGATCATGTGCTTTTTGAGTGCCCCGGGCTGGCAGACCACACGGTGGACCAGTCGGGTAGCTTGCTTGCCAGATCCGTAGCCAGGTCAAAGTAAGCAGGGGGGCACCAATACCCAGCAAGGGGGTACTTTCTCATTTTAGTTACTTTTTCTTTATTTTTTCTTCTTTTTAAGCGGGGACACTCCACACCCAGTGCCCTCCCCCTTGGCTACGGGGCTGTTGCTTGCCATTGGCCTTTATGGCAGTTCCGAGATGTTGAGGGACACAGCGAGTCTCAGCCCGCAGTTATCATTGACAGAGTTGAGAGAGAGAGAGAGAGAAAGAGAGAGAGAGAGAGAGAGAGAGAGAGAGAGAGGGAGAGTCACACGGAGCGGAAGGGTACGTACAGTTGGCAGCAGGTTCACATTTCAGAACACGTAAGTAAAGTTGGCAGCAGGTTTACATTTTAAGTATTAATTTATTTGTCATTAGCCCGAGCATTAATGGCCAATGACCTTATCATTATTTCAATGTAATTAGTACTTCACAATTCAATGTAATTAGTACTTCACAATTAAATGTAAATACAGATTAATGAAGAAAAAAAAAGATCTCATGGCTAGAGTTAACTGACAATCTAATTAGTCTGTCGCTAAAAAGTAACTTGATGGTCTAATTGTTAGGTGTCTTGTAAATAGAGTAATATGAATAATGTCGAATATGATCTCACAAACTTTTATTTCTAAGAAAACAAACAGAATGTACACACATCAAGACGAAGATGTTCGAATGACAAGAATGATGTAACTTTGTAGAATTAGACGTGGCCTCAGAGCCACTTTGTCCTTCTTAGAGGCTCTGGGCAAGATACATTTGGGGGCCATTAGCAACATTACAGATAGTGATCCAAGACAACATCGCCTTCCAATCTTGGGCACCTGATAATATGTAAAAACTGTAGAACCTCTGCCCCCTCCACACAAACATACACACACACAGAAAAAACCCAACGTATTAGCCATTTTAGTTTGGGACCTCTGTAAGGTTCTCAAATGACTCTTCCTTGAAGCGATCCCGATACTTTGCAGTACAGGCTTGCCAGAATGTGAGACTCACTCAAATCATTTATTTTAAAACTAATGAATATATCTTAAGTCACACAATGGTTTTACATGTATTATATATGAAATAGCAACAGATAAATCTTAAAATCAACCTAATGGCCATACATGTATTCCCCTGGGCCTCTTCCAAGTCAGCCCCTCATTAAGGTCTCTCATGAGCTGTTATACTCTTCTACACAATTGACTACATCATAGTCAGCGTTAGTCTTGAGATGTACTCTCTCACAACAGTTGGCGTTAAGTACAACAGTTGGCATTGTGTACAACAGTTGGCGTTGTGTACAACAGTTGGCGTTGTATACAACAGTTGGCGTTGTGTACAACAGTTGGCGTTGTGTACATGAAGAAGTCATTGTCATTGATAGTATGATTGCAAATGTAAAGTCGTCTTGACCATAAAACATAATGCTTTAGTATAAACGATGGCACATTGTTTTGTAATTGTTTTTTGTATTATTTTAATTCGTTGATTTATCACCACGATAATCAAATAATTGTTGTCATTTTTCGTCATGTAACTTTGTAGCTTATAGAATTGTTTAAAAATCGAATGTCATCAATATAAATAGTAGGCTGCACAATCGTTAAACAAACACAAAAGTAAACCTGAATGTTAATATCACATATACAGCTTAATGAACCAATCAGATCGTGTTGAAAGTTAATTTTTAGCATAATGCTGTGAAACCTATATGACAACAATTGTATCTGATTTTACATTTGACAAAAATATGAACAAAAAAATAGAATTTAAATAAGCAAAATTAGCGGTTTTACAATACCAAATTGTACCTTTTTAACGTATTACTAAAATATGCTTTCATCAAGGACTGTTATAAGGACTGCAAAATCTGCGGATTCATCAGCCAGGCCTGTATTCGGTAAGTTGGCAGTGGGAGGGGGCGGTTGTCTCCTGGAGTCCATGTCGTTTTATGTTGACAATCCCAGTGTTATTCTATTAGTTAAATTATACATTCTATTTTCAAATTTAATATCTTTTAATTAATTATTTTATGACTAGCTGAACAGGCCCGGTACCCGGACCGGCTATTAGGCACGCCGTCGGAGTTGAAAATGGTGATGCGCTCACAACACCATATCATTGACTAATCTTAATTCATTCATAATATTTTAAAGGACTCTTTCTCAATAGTTCTTTTTTTTATAATTTTATCAATTCTCTTTCACTTAGCCCCACACCCATCCTTGCCTCCTCCACATACTGCCCCCCCCCTTCCACTCAAGACATGCCCGAATCGCAGTGGATCTCAATGTATATATATATATAGTTCGTCCATCGTATTCGATGAGGACCATCTAGTCATCAGAGGTTGGAGTGTTGGTTGGTGGGGTGTCGGGTGTGTGCGCAGATGGCTGACTAGTCCAATCCTTGCGTGGAAATGTCTGTAGTGGGGACTGAGAGATGGTGGCTGTCAGATGGTGGTCGGCAGCGCAGGCTTTGCGAACCAGGCGTCGCGTTTCAGCAGCAACGGACTATTTGCCTCACATAACCCAGCGCCTATGTGAACAGAGTGACATAAAGCTCTGTCCTGGGCATCTTCCTCCCAGCAATCGGATCCATGTTGAAAGCCTTCAAAGAGGACTTCAGCGTGTCGCTTGTAGCGCTTTTTCCGGCCTCCCCGCAGAGCGCTTTCCCTGCTGCAGTTCTCCGTAGAAGATCTTTCCGAGGCAGTCGGTGGTCTAGCATGCGAGCGAGGTGGCCTGCGCAGTGAAGCTGAGAGCGCATTAGTATGGTGTAGATGCTGGACATGTTGGCTCTGGCAAGGACTTCAGTATCGGGAACCTTGTCTTGCCATCTGATCCTCATTATGCGCCTGAGGCAGGTTGTGTGAAAGTGGTTGAGTTTCTTGGCATGGCGCTGGTAGACTGTCCAGGTTTCGCTTGCGTACAGTAGTGTTGGGAGGACGATGGCATTGTGATACACCTTCAACTTGGTGGGTAGGCTGATACCTCTTCTGTTCCAGACGTTGGAGTGAAGTCTACCAAAGGCTGCACTGGCTTTGGCGATTCGTGCGATAACTTCGTCGTCCATTACAACACAACGAGAGAGTGCTGCCAAGGTAGACGAATTTCTCCACCGTGTTCAGTCTCTGGCCGTTAACGTGGATGTTGGGGTCAATGTATTGTTTGCCTGGGGCTGGTTGGTACATCACTTCGGTTTTCTGTGTGCTGATGGTGAGACCAAAGTTGAGGCATGCACGTGAGAATTGGTCGACGCAGTGTTGCATGTTGGTTTCTGAATCTGCGTTTAGAGCGCAGTCGTCGGCGAATAGGAATTCTCTCGTGGTGTCTGTCAGGACCTTTGTTTTGGCTTGGAGCCTTCTGAGGTTGAATAGGCCACCATCAGTGCGGTATCTCAGCCCAATGCCCATCTCACTGCCTTTGAAGGCATCTGTCAGCATTGCGGAGAACATCTCAATGTACAAAATTACAAAAAGGGGCATTTAGTATAATTGCATGTTCATCCTGTTAACAATACCACGTGACACTTCTCCCTTCCTACCCCCCCCCCCCCCGTTAAACGCTCCTTCCCCAACCCTACACCCCATTCCAACAGTTATTTTTTTTATAATTTTATAATTTATCATGTTTAACATGACGTATTTAAAAAAAAAAGAGGGGTGAGGTTAAAAAAATAGCGGTTTTGCATCTTGAATCGTCTGCTTGACTCCCCCCCCCTTTTCCGCAACCATTTGGTTTATTCCCACCCCTATCCCAACCAACTCGGTAATATATATTTTAGCGCGTTAACAATCAGTCTATGTACAAAAAATAGCTTTTCATATAATTCATACCAAAGAAAATAATCCTCATTATGGGTACAGAAGCTTAACAAAAACAACCCCCGAATATTAAACTTTGAATCTAACATCCAACTTTACATAATTTGCGCATTCCAACGTTACATAATTTGCGCACACTACTCCATATCATTTAAAAATCTTAATTCATTAATAAGAAATCCTTGTTGTGTTTAGAATTCCCCAGCATTTCATTTTTATTCAAGAAAGATTCATTTGATGAACAAAATACGCACCTAACATAATCTCATTTAGCATACATTGTACCTTTTCAGTTTCTATAATTTTGGAATTCCCCAGACTATTTTTATACAGACGGTCGATGACGCGCGCTGTTTTTTTTAACACCGCGAAGGTTTGACGTTTTTAGCGATGTACGCTTTCAACTCGTGCGGTGCCGTGTATTTGTAACGTGCAGACATGTGGCTTTTATTGCCATGAACATCCTATACACCGCACGGTGTGAAGGTCTGTCGGGAAGTCGAACCACCATCTATGTTAGACGATTATGTATATAGATTGACAGTTACCCGCAAGTCTTTTTTTTTTATAATAGAGCCCTAAATTTCGGTTGCCGTCTGTCACGGGTTGTGACTAATCTGTCGAAACCATCCCCTTACTCCAACCCTTAACTTAATAGTATTACTAACGTTAAGATGTATATTATACCATGTATAATAATATACGTTCCCGCTCTCAAGTTCCCCACCTTTTTTACCCCACCCCCGTAATTGCGTCATCAGCCAGGTGGACAGCGGAACGGCGAATGAGGCAGTGGTTAACAGAAACACGTTACATTCCACGGGGATTCTCTCTGACCACCTGACTACTGTTCGTTCTCCGGTCGGCGTCTTCAAAGGGACAGAGTCCCGCTCGATGGCCAGTTACTTCTGTCTATGTCGGTATGACGTACTTCTCCCCCTCCCCTCCTCATCTAGGTTCCACCCCCTAATTTGAAAGTTTGAAATAAACAGATATTATATTTGATTGGTTAGGGGTCACGTGGGAAAAAGGAGATGAGGAATGAAAGATAGATTCGTGGACATTCGACCGTGAGCCGGGTCGTGTGCGAGTCAGCCCTCATACTCTTAGCGACAAGCCAAGGGCACCCTCATCGGGGTCCTCAACACCGGCCCTGTGCGCATCAGAAAAAACTACAAAGAATATTAAAAACTTTTCAACTTAATGACTGAAGCGCTAGCTATTTTATCATTACTATAATATATTTTCGTTTGTGTGTGTGTGTGTGTGTGTGTGTATATATATATATATATATATATATATATATATTGTACAGAATGTGCATCGTCAATTTGGATGGAATTTTTCCGATGGTCGAAATTATTTTGCATGATCTAATTGTGTATCAATATTTAGTGTTACTCTAATAAAAAAGAAAATAATACAAATGACGTCATTTTTTTGTAGTTGTTGGAGAATACTCTGTTATATAGCAATGCGCTTTCTGTCTGATTTAAAATACTTTGTGTTTTACACCAATTTTATATCGATATTAAGATGTGGTCCACATTTTCAGAAATTGTTCACAATTTGAAGAGGGAATATAATATGTTTAGTCAGTTTGTCGAGAGCTATTTTTTTTTTAATTAACTAAGGGAAGTAATTGGATTTCCACACTTTTTTAAGTGCACTTTTGTCATTACTTTTTGTCTTGTACAGTGTACAATGTACACATTTATAGGCAATATATGTACACAGTGATAGGCAATATATGTACACATTATAGGCAATATATGTACACAGTTATAGGCAAGATATGAACACATCTATAGGCAAGATATGTACACAGTTAGAGGCAGAGTATCATATAAATATTTTGGCATGATACTTGTATGAACTCTCCTTCCTGGTCTGAGAGACTGGACCATAGGGGTTCTCTAGTCAGGAAAAAAAAACCAGTACTTGCGAGGGTGATGGTACTGTGGTCAATGAGGCTATCCGAGACCGCAGTATTCACAGCTGGCGGTGGTGACGGATGTGGTCGGCACACAACACCCTTCCACTCCGTCCCACTCAAGCACACCTGCGCAGCCTGCCATTTCGGGCTGAGGGTACAGGCACACTACACCCTCCCCTCTGTCCGAGTGGCAGGAAAAACCCCTTTCCTTGCCATTCTGGCCGATCGGCAGTACACACACCCTGCTGGTCTGGCCAGTTTGGGCAAGTCATAAAACCCTCCTTTCTACCATCCCGGTAGATGATAGCGGGTACACTCACCCCGCCGCTCTGTAGGGATGGCAGACGTGCAACAGCGCCGCCAACAATGCTGGTGTGGTAGGCACACTACACCCTATTATGCTGGCAATGGCGGCGTATAAAAAGAAAAGGAAAAGAAAAAAAACACAGTTAGAGGCAAAATATGCGACTGTATTTGACATTTAATTGTTTTGTCTTTTTTGATGATCGTATTAATATTGATTTTGGGTCGTTTACTTCTGACGTATCGCATTAGAGGAAATCTAGGGGTGGGGTGCCGAAGTAAGACATACAGTATTAAGAAATAGTAGAAGAAAAACACGCTCGGGGGATGGGGGCTGAGATGAAGCGCTACGTAATAAAATAATGTCACCTTTTTGTATTTAACATATACATTAAATTAGGCCCGTAGCGTGCGGGGGCCCGGCCCCTTGCGTTTTGTCTGCCCCCCCCTGCTTGTTTGCTCTACTTAGTAACATTTATTTCCTGCCCCCCCCCCCCCTGCTATTGGCCTGGCCGCTGCTGTAGAATTTTCACGCTACGGGGCTGCATTGAATGATAAGTATCTTCCTTCTTAATTGATTTTGTTATGATTGATGTTCTTTTAGTCTATTCCAACATCACTTTTGTCTTAACCAGACATGTATACTAGTTTCATATTCAGAAATGATGTTAATGAAAAAACGTCATTAGAAAGTACAAACCTAATAAAAACTGTTTCTAATAGAACTACAAACATGTCTGCGCTATATTACACAAATTAGTTGTTTTTACCAACACTTTATTAGAAATTAAAATCACAAGCTCTAACTGTACTTTAAGAGAAAAAAAACTTATATCAAATTTGTTTCCATATCAAACTTTACAAAATAAAAATGTCAAATGACCCTTTTTTTTATAAGGTTTTTATTTCAGTCACTCTCTGGCGTCAGACAATGTGTTCTGGACAATTTCAAATAATTGTCCACCAAATGCTTAACCGTTGTGTATTTTTGATGAATTATTTTAAAACGTTCGTGACGATGAATTCAATTCTCATGGAGTACAGAATGATTTAATTGTTATAATGTTTATATAAAGAAGAAAATAGATTGCGGCTTCTCTAAGTGTGTGCTCACAAATGTTCTGTGGTCTGAAGCTCCGATTTTTAGAGCATTTTCGAAAAAAAAAATGCTCTATTGTCCCCGTTTTGTCTGTCCGTCCGTCTGTCCGTGTACACCCTAGATCTCAACAACCATAAGTCCTAGATCCATGATGTATATATCATTTTGTAGGTCTTGGCCTGCCATGTGTACATCAAAAGTTCATTTTGCGATAGGACCTCTGAGGGCCGGGCTTCAGGGCTCCTAAGGGGCTTATATATTATATATACACCTTGTACGTTGAATAACCCGTTCATTTGGTGCGGAATACTGCAGCACGTAGTTTCACCAAGATTTATTAAGAAACTCATCAAATGAAATAGTAAGCTTGTGTTCTGAGTTTAATTGAAAGTATCAGAGCTATGCAACAATTGACGGAGTTTTCGGACGATTAAATGACTATAATTTCGAATGTTTTCAATTATGAGTTCTATTTCAGTAACCACAAACCACTTGTAGTTAGATTTTTAAAATATAAAGAAACGTCTTTATAATATTTTTTTTTTACAGATATATGCATTACACAATTGAATTTATAAACATTTCCAAAATTTACAAATATTTACTGAAAGCTAACAAACGTACTGATACATAACATGAAAATGCGCTAACACGTCCTGTGTCCAGAATGGAACATGCTTAATTGCTTGTTTTGGTGTTGGCTTTTGTGTTTGTTTTTTGTTTTGTTTGGTAAACTTTACAACAAAAATATTAGCAAAGAAAAATCTCTTAGCAGTATAAAATGTAAGAAAATATAAAAGAAAATATTTTTTTATTATTTCATTATTACACTTTGTACACAAACTCTAAGTTTAATAAATATACCTGCAAAAACCATGGAAATAATGTGGACACCATATACAATATGTCATTCAAAATTAAAAAAAAATAAATGATACTAAAGGGGAGTCAGAAATAAAAGAGTGGGAGTCATAAATAAAATAGTGGGAGTCAGAAATGAAAGAGTGGGAGTCAGAAATGAAAGAGTGGGAGTCAGAAATAAAAGAGTGGGAGTCATAAATAAAATAGTGGGAGTCATAAATAAAATAGTGGGAGTCAGAAATAAAACAGTGGGAGTCATAAATAAAAGAGTGGGAGTCATAAATGAAAGAGTGGGAGTCAGAAATGAAAGAGTGGTCGTTAGAAAATAAATAAAAAATCTAAATACATTTTAGTATGATCTAAGATTCTAAGCTATTTAAATAAAAAGTATATTTTTAACATTTTTTTACATATAATTTTATAAATGTTTTCATGAAAATCTGATTGTATCGCGTATATATTTATAAATAAAAAAAACTATATGTCATTCTACACATGTATGAGTATTGAGGTACATTAAGTTTACACTTCTGATAGTAAATGTCATCTTAGAAGTCATCTTAACATTTTATATCCCGTGCTCTCTTCCTCTCCTTCTCCCTGTCACTTCCTCTCATTCTCCCTGTCACTTCCTTTCCTTCTCCCTGTCACTTCCTCTCCTTCTCCCTGTCTCTTCCTCTCCTTCTCCCTGTCACTTCCTCTCCTTCTCCCTGTCACTTCCTCTCCTTCTCCCTGTCACTTCCTCTCCTTCTCCCTGTCTCTTCCTCTCCTTCTCCCTGTCACTTCCTCTCCTTCTCCCTGTCTCTTCCTCTCCTTCTCCCTGTCACTTCCTCTCCTTCTCCCTGTCACTTCCTCTCCTTCTCCCTGTCACTTTCTATCAGTGCGTATGTTCTTAATGTAAAAGTAACCTCTTAACATTAAATGTTTGTTACTGGGAACAGATGAACTAGGTCATCTTATGTTTTGAGTGTGTTTGTATGTGCGCCTGTGAATATGTGTGTTACGCGCGTGTTACATCAAACAGAACGGTTACGGCGGGTCTATGATATGGTATCAAGATTATGTTATGTGATATCTGATTAAAAAGGATTACTATTCTAATAAAGGACAAGGCTACTGTACATTATTTTACGTTGTGATATCTATTGTGGTTAGTTGTATTGCGACATTAACAAATACAGATGATTCCGCTTAATTGGGAAACCGCTTAATTGGAACAGTCTCTTATTTGGGACAAATCTCAAAGAAACCAAACCAAGAAGCCGATAGTAAATGTGTATGTTTAATTGGGACAGCTGCTTAATCGGGACAAAAAGCTTCAGTCCCGATGTGTTCCAATTAAGCGGAATCTACTAAATGCATTTTAATTTAGTCTAAGATCACCTTTTATTTTTCCACTCTAATTGCCTACTTGCTCTCGTATATATCTATTTGATTAAGGTGAGATACATCAAACAAAACGGTTACGGTGGGTCTATGATATGGTCACTCGACCTGGATGACTTCCGCGGATATTTCTGTGGCCTTGGGAGATTCCCGTTAGTCAGTGCAGTTAGTGATGAATGTACCGCATCGGACATAGACATGACGTAAGAGAGTTTATTTCTTAGCTTAAATGAGGTAAAATGGCGACATATATCTTACAGTTACAGACGTAGAAATAAGTTTCATCTATCATAGTTCATTCATTAATAATACACAATGAGATTAAGGAAGGTACCTAGATTCAGTAATTGCAATTCTATGTTAATCGTGTTAGGTAAAGAACGGTGACTATGTTGTTGTTTTTTTCCTTTTGGTATGATAATCTGTATCAACGGTTCTCTAAGTTTGGGTCGCAACCAGGCCCGTAGCGTAGGTGGCCTTGGGGGCCGCCCTCCCCCTGCGTTTTGTCTGGTCCTCTCTGCTTGTTTGCTCTACTTAGTAACATGCATTTCCTGCCCCCTTCCCCCTATTGGCCTGGCCCCTGCTGTAGAATGCCTGGCCACTGCTGTAAAATTTTCACGCTACGGGGCCGATCGCAACCCACCGAAAAAATAAACTTCGAAATTTAAGAATTGCGAATCTATATATATATTCTATTCCTCGATATGTCACAAAAAGATAAAGTGTACATTGCAAAGTAAAAGTCCCAAGTTGTGTACTTAAAATTAATGCCGCTGTTATTCCCCTATTCTTTTATTGGAGTTTTTTTTTTCTCAGCAGGTGGGTTGCGGAACGAAAAGTTCTGAACTGTGACACACGAACGAAACCAACACTTTTATCATGCCAGGTCGCCATCCCCGTAGCCAAGGGAGGAGGGCACTGGGGGCGTATACCCCCCCCCGCTAGGAGTGCCCTCCGCTTAAAAAAGAAGAAAAGAGGAAAAATAAAGAAAAAGTAAAGATGCCCCTTGCTGGGTATTGGTGCCTCCTGCTTACTTTGACCTGGCTACGGGCCTGCAGGTCACAAAGAGTAAAAGTTTGAGAACCGTATGATCTCTTGAAAAAAAAATGTGTATGATTTCTAGTATTGGCATTTAAAGTGAAGATAGGATTCATTTAAATGACTTATTTGTTTAATGTTTTTTTCTACATATTTACATAGCAGCCCGAGACAAGAGCAACTACAAGATACAACTCCGATATCACAACAAACACAAGATACAACCCTGATATCAGAACAACCACAAGACAACCCTGATATCAGAACAACCACAAGATACAACCCTGATATCAGAACAACCACAAGATACAACCCTGATATCAGAACAACCACAAGTTACAACTCCTCAAACACAGCGACCTCAAGATACAACCCAAATCTCATCTATAAGTAAGTAACATTTTTTTTATTTTATGTCTTTAACAAAATAAAAAAGTTAGCAATTAATAGCGTTTAGACTCAGTTTTAAATGGGTACCTAACTTTAAGTTGGGGAGTAAAGGCGGCTGGGCGTTGTGTTAACCACAAAATTCCTCTATGTGCCGAGGTTACTGAAACAGATAAATCCTACACTTCATTTGCCCCGATGAGCCGTTTTGGGGTTAAGGGAACTTAACTTTTTATTTTTATTTTTTAGACTCAGTTTAACAATTTCATTACTGCTGTGTAGAAGCATGTCGCCCTTTAATACAAATAATAGTTTCTTGACTCTTGTAATACCGGTATGTTTTATAGTCAAAATATGCAAATAATGTATGATTGGTAAAGAGAAACATGAAATCAAATTTTGACAATACTTTAAAAACATCGTGATAAATGTACCATTAGTCCTGTCACCATACTTCTTCGGCGGCAGCTGACCAGACCTTCATCCCCTTCTCCAACAACTGCCAAGTTATTTTATTAGCGGCTTATGGAAAGTGGCCAGATTTTTCTGGTCAAGCGTTAAGTTGGTTCCCTTACCTATCACGTCGACCCTGATACTCAGAAGCGAAGCCAGATCAGCCGGGGGCATGGGCACGTCAGTCTGTGTGTGTGTGGGGGGTGCAGTACCATAGTATAAATCCACCTCTGATTATACCATAATAAAAGAGTGTAGGACAACCTCAAGCGGACAAACCCCCACGGACAAAACACCCACGGACAAAACCCCAAGCGGACAATAATAGATTTTATAATAAAAATAGGAGAGAGGTTCAGTGGGGGTTTTGTCCGCCTGGGATTTTGTCCGGAAACCAGAATAAACACCTCCTGTCTGGTCATTTTTAACGAGGGAAGAGAGTTGACTTGATTAAAATCATTCTTGTCATTTAGTTGTGGGATATCTGTACACACGTTCATGTTAAGCAAAGCGTGAGACTCTTTACTTTTCAGATTCTGAGACGATGTGTAGAGATCAAAATTTGGTCGATGGGAATTATGCTGACCCCAACTCATGCAACGGGTACATCTCTTGTTCTGGCGGCTACACTTATACCATGCCATGTCCGGATACGTTAGTGTACAACGCCCGACAGGGCTACTGCGATTACCTGCACAATGTACCTGAATGTCAGACAGTATGAACTTTATATTTCCTTTCTAGATAAGAAGTCATTAAACTAAATTTAAAAAAATGAAAAGTTCTTTTGATTCAGTTTTTATTTTATTTTTTATTTTAAATATTCGCAGTGGCTACGGTAACATCAACACGGAGTTCGTATTTTTTTCCGGGTTACATCAATAGATATTGCTCCACACCCTAACCCTATCCCTATCCCTATCCCTAACCCTATTCCTAACCCTAACCCTAACCCTAATCCTAACCCTAATATAATTGCTGGTACTTGAAAAACAATGAGTACCCCGCTAACCCTAATATAATAGCGCTTGATGTAACCGTGCCACTTCGTTAAATATTTGGCTCGAATTACAAATAATACAACCCGTCTCTGTCGGTCATTGTGTAACTTTTTTAAAATGTAATTTTGAAAGTTTGAAACTATAAAAATGGTCTGTTCTATAGGCAGGCACGCCGAGGGGAGGGGCCAGAGGGCCGACCGCCCCGACCATGTCAATTTTTTCACGACGTTTTGTTTATTAGGGGCCCGCAATGATGTCCTGCCCTGGGGCCCGTGTTGGCTCTCGGCGTCACTGTCTATTGATGTCACGGGTTGTGAGTATTTGGGAGAAAACATCTTCACTTTAGCCGTTCAAGCTTCATCCCTTGATTCCCACTTCTATCTCCCCCACCCACCCTTAACATTTATAGGTTTTCCTCCCATCCATTCCTACCCCCTACCCTCGTAATTACGTCATACGAGCAGGGTGGTCAGCGGATCAAAAGATCCTACGATCCAATGGCGGGACAGGAATCTGGCAGGAGGGCACTAGTTCGCACCTCTGGTCAGTCCTCCTGATAAGAAAAAAGACTCAGGGGGAAGTTGACTTTGAAGCTTTTCAACGTACTCGTACACCCCCCCCCCACCTCATCTTAGAGCTGGAAGCTACTAGCCACTGATTGACAGTGTATGAGAGCGCGGATGGAGGATTGGTGCGTGTCGGTGGGGGCGGTCACTTGTAAATCTCAAAGCGTGGGCGGAAGAGAAAGAGAAAGGCATTCAACTAGAGTCTAGACTAGAGGTTCTCGAGGAGAACAGTCGACGAATGAGACAGTGAGAGAGAGAGAGAGAGAGAGAGAAAGAGAGAGAGAGAGACGTTCTTCTTATTGTTTAGAATATTTTGTGCCACTGTAAAGCCACAAGATCCTGTTTACAATATTTTGTGCCACTGTAAGCCACAAGATCCTGTTTAGAATATTTTGTGCCAATGTAAAGCCACAAGACCCTGTTTAGAAATTTAAGACTTTTTTAAAAAATAAAGTGTATATAATTATATTCAAGTCTTCGTTGTTTGTGGTCGAGTGGTGTAAGGCGCTTGATTTTCGACCGGAGGGTCCCGGGTTCGAATTTCAGGTCCTGGTGAAAGTCTCCAAGTCCACCCCGCTTTAAATGACGATAAGATTGATTATTTCTAATAATTTAAATATGCAAAACGTTTACAAAAATTTGTTATTAAAATGCACTTCGTTTTTTTAACTCCATAGAGCATGCACATATCTATCTGTCTTCATTTCTGATAATGTAAACGTAAATGCCCATGTAGATATATATATGTACCATATATTATTTATTTATCACTATATATAACAAATGTAAAGACATAAAATAGTCAAGTATATTGTATTCACCCATGCTCTTACATGTCATGGTGTCGAATGTGAAAAACAGGGGCCCCAAAAGAGGCCAAGCCCTCGGTTCGGCACTGGTCGTAGCCTAGAGGTGTGGCTGTGCAACACGGACTGTCGTTATGAATGTTTCCCTTTCTGAACAGTGTAATTCAACAATATGGAAGCAAACAATAATCGAACACAAAATCCAGTTTAATAAGAATGAAGCACTGGCTGTAGTCCTGAAAAGGACGGGTAGCGTTTATGGCTACCGTACAAGCCAGCAAAATAAATATAAAAACAAACGTACGGCGGTATACAGTTGTCTACCGTGGTCCCCATCTTGTCTCCATCCACCCACGTCTTCTTTTTCTCTCTCGCCCAGGTGCAACCCGTGGCAGTAGGACATATTAACCCCCCCCACACACATGGGCTCCTTCTTTACTTGCCATTGTAAAACATCCGTCTTATACTTGACCAACAATACTTGTCATATCTATTCAGGCCCGTAGCGTGCGGGGGCAGGGGGCCTGGCCCTCTCTGCGTTTTGTCTGGCCCCCTGCTTGTTTGCTCTACTTAGTAAAATATATTCTGGCCTCCCTGCTATAGCGCTTGGCCCCTGCTGTAGAATGACTGGCCCCTGCTGTAGAATGACTGGCCCCCTGCTGTAGAATGACTGGCCCCTGCTGTAGAATGTCTGGCCCCTGCTGTAGAATGTCTGGCCCCTGCTGTAGAATGACTGGCCCCTGCTGTAGAATGTCTGGCCCCTGCTGTAGAATGACTTATTCCCTGCTGTAGAATGACTGGCCCTGCTGTAGAATGACTGACCCCTGCTGTAGAATGACTGGCCCCTGCTGTAGAATGACCACTGCTGTAGAATGTCTGGCCCCTGCTGCAGAATTCCTGGCCCCTGCTGTAGAATGACTGACCCCTGCTGTAGAATGACTGACCCCTGCTGTAGAATGACTAACTCCTGCTGTAGAATGACTGGCCCCTGCTGTAGAATGACTGGCCCCTGCTGTAGAATGCTTGAAGTGAAAATATTTGTTTTTCAAATACATTTATTTATGTCAATATAAATAAGTAACTTAACTTGGATTTAATTGAGAAATAAACCTGAATGGCATTGTAAGTTAAAATAAAAAAACGTAGTTTCTGCCCCCCTCTGGAAAGATTCCTAGCGACGCCCATGCCCACACATACAATTGCTGACACACACACACACACCCATAAAATGGAACACGCACAAACACAATTGAGACACACACACGTATGTGGCGGCCTACTTATTTGTGACAGAGATAATGTTTTGTTCAGTCAATAGAGATACTATACGAATTGAACGTTATGTTATACGAAAAAATATTGATTAAACATTTGAGCTAAGTATACAAAATCAACATATTGTAGTAAAAGAAAAGGCAAAACTTCGTTAAATTGTATACTTTTTAGTCTTGAAAAATTATATTTCTTTTACACTCGTTAATATTTTAATTTATTGTGCAAATCTATTAAGTCTTGACTAAAAAAATAACTTAACAATTTTGCGAACCTATTCACCGGTGGTTGCTTTGATGTGATAATATCAAGGCAGTGCCGTAGCGAACCTGCGCCCGGGCACAATATCTTTTTAATATCTTTTAGCGATCCCCCCATTCGAAAACCATATAATATTATATAAAAAATATACCATTTGGCGCCCCCTTGTGAGTAGCACCCGGGGCATAATGCCAATCCCCTTACACACCCTTTCGCTGCGCCTCTGTATCAAAATTAAATTTTACAAATTCCTCGACTATTACTACCAGTGACGTCACCTGGTGACATCAAACTTAGGGAGTGACACCATAGTTGAAAGAACTCGGTCTAGTCGGCTTTAATAACCGATCACAGATAAAAAACATGAGCAGTAGCACAGATTGCCACCTAGTGAGCAGTAGCACCTGAGTACCAACATACAGAGCAATAGCACAGGTTGCCACTATACAGAGCAGTAGCAAAGTTTGCAACCACAGAGCAGTAGCACTGAGTACCAACATACAGAGCAGTAGCACTGCCACCTTAGTGAGCAGTAGCACTGAGTACCACCATACAGAGCAGTAGCACTGAATACCAACATACAGAGCAGTAGCACACAAGCCTATACAGAGCACTAGTACAGGTTGCCACCATAGTGAGCAGCAGCACAGGTTGCCACTATATAGACAGTAAGCACAGCTTGCAAACCATACAGAGCAGCGGCACCGGTTGCCACCATATAGAGCAGTAGCACAGGTTGGCACCATAGTGAGCAGTAGCACAGGTTGCCACCATAGTGAGCAGTAGCACAGGTTGCCACATTACAGAGCAGTAGCACAGGGTGCCACTATACAGAGCAGTAAGCACAGTTTGCAAAACCATACAGAGCAGCGGCACCGGTTGCCACCATATAGAGCAGTAGCACAGGTTGGCACCATAGTGAGCAGTAGCACAGGCTGCCACAATACAGAGCAGAAGCACAGTTTGCAAACCATACAGAGCAGCGGCACCGGTTGCCACCATAGAGCAGCACAGGTTGGCACCATAGTGAGCAGTAGCACAGGCTGCCACAATACAGAGCAGAAGCACAGATTGCCACCATGCAGAGAGAGTCCGAGCTTAGATATAAGAATCAATTTGGAGTTATTTGCAAACGCGCTCCAAAAACGTACACACGTGTTTTCATGAAATCGAAGACGTTGTTACAGTCAGTAATAAATTGTATGGTCTAGTACATGAACCTTCAGAATATGTCCCACTGTCCATGGTGGAAGTCTTGCGGCAAGACTTGGGGTCTTGAGTTTTCCGCACTAGGTGACACCCACCTTAGTGACGCCATTGACTAAAACTGTTCAAGTTAGCAATTTTCTAAGTTCTGTACATTTATATGTCCCTCTACAGACACAGACAGTTATATGTCCCTACAGACACAGACAGTTATATGTCCCTACAGACACAGACACGTTATATGTCCCTCCTACAGACACAGACAGTTATATGTCGCTCGTACAGACACAGACAGTTATATGTCCCTCCTACAGACACAGACAGTTATACGTCCCTCCGACAGACACAGACAGTTTTATGTCCCTCCTACAGACACAGACAGTTATATGTCCTCTCCTACAGACACAGACAGTTATATGTCCCTCCTACAGACACAGACAGTTTTACGTCCCTCCGATAGACACAACCGTTTTATATCCCTTACAGACACAGACAGTTATACGTCCCACCTACAGACACAGCCAGTCATGTTATAGTAACTTTTAATAAATAAATGCTATCCACTCAGTGCTTCAATAAATCATTTCCATTGTCAGCCGTTGCCTTAACCTCTATTCTCACACGACTGTTTGGCTCCCCTACCCCTACACTGCAGCCCCTTAGCCAAGGGGGCATCAGGGGTAAAGGAAGTGCTCCCCCCGGCTTAAAAGAAGAAAAGAGGAAAATAAAGAAAAAGTAAACGTGCCCCTTACGGGTATTGGTGCCCCCCCCTGCTTACTTTGACCTGGCTACGGGCCTGCCCCTACAAGTCACGCCACAGTTTTCTATGCAATTTACTATTACAAGTAATAGTTTCTGGTAGTATACTGCTTTTCAGTTCATCTTGTCACTTTTTTTCATTCACTTAGTCGTAATTAGGCATAATTTTGTAATGAACTTTTTCTTTAATGCTAAACATTCCATACGTCAATGAACATAACTCCTGTTTATAGACCACTGTAAATTATGTTAGGTACTTCCCTTATTGAAACCGCGAGATTATGATTTGTTTACAAACACTGTCGCAATCCGTTAGTCTTTTTTCCATGATCTATTTCTTTGCTGGTATACATGTCTATTGGACTCAGCCCATGTGTATTGGGCTAGGTAATTCCCCTAATGTTAACTACTAGCCAATGCTTTGTTTACATATTTTACACACACAGTGGTCTAGTAGTAAGATCGTAGTAGTCTTTCATGACCTATTTCTTTACTAGTTGTTAAAGTGACACAACTCCTGTTTATTGAGACTCTTAGCCAACGCTATGTTTACAAATACAATTGTCTGGCGCTAACTTGGTTGAATAATTTCATGAAAAATGTTTATTGAGCTAGGTACTTCCCTAACTGAGACTCCTTTGTTGAATAATTTCATACATGTCCAGTGGACATGAAAAATGTTTATTGAGCTAGGTACTTCCCCTAATTGAGACTCCTAGCCAATGCTGTGTTTACAAACACAACCGTCTGGTAGTAAGTTGATATAATTTTTTCATGTCCATTCTTAGCTTGAATGCATGTCCCCCAAATTGAGACTTCTAGACCAGTGCTTCTCAAAGTGATGGGCCGCGGCCTCCTAGGGGGCCGTGGACTGTCCGGAGGGGGGCCGTGGAATTTTCGAAAAATGTGACACATAAAATATAATTAACCTAATGTATTGTATGTAAATAGTATTAATATATGTCCGAGTCAGACTGTACTAATCATGAACATATATATATTTTTTTTTTAAATTGTTGAAATTATGATCCATTCTTTCGAGATAACTTCGTCAAGCACAAATCGAAACAACACTGATTGAGTATGTTTATATTTTAGGGAAGTCTAAAAAAATATAGTGATATCATTGATGAAACGCATGAGATCAATAAGATAATGATTTTTCTGCCACTTGTACAGCACTTTATGGGTTATATTGGAGTTATAGTCAACAGATTAGACAACTGGTATCGGACTTCTGTTAACATTAAAATAGTTGTCTGATTATGTGATGAGTGTGGAGTGAAATTGAAAGTTATGGCAATAATTATTTTTTGTTAAGGATATTACTATTTTTTGTGTAATTATTTTGAGTGTGCATAGTTAAAGTATGTACCATCTTGCTTTTTTTTTATGTTTTTCGCAAATCAATAAGCTCGTAATTGACATTTCTTTCATACAATACTGTCTACATTGTCACTTTGAGCTTTGGCCGGTGGACCCAGTCAATGTTCACAACTGCTGGCCTATCAGAACATTATTCAATTTGGTTGTTAACTTCTACATTGGCCGGTAAACGAACATTTGCCGTTAATTTTAATTTCGACACTTTTTTTTAAGCTTACTTGACTTAGCAAGAGTAGATTACTCTCTAACCTTAACCGTTATGATTCAGAATGGCCCACGATGAACTTTAAATCCCTGCCAGTTAGATGAAATAAATTTCCTTTATCATGTAAACAAGTACCGGACAGTTTTTTATCTGACTATAGTGAGAAATGTCCCAGTCTTACTTTTGACGACCAGCGTACATTATTTCAACATCCACTCTGATTCAAAGTCTTACCTATTGTCTTTTATTACGTCAGAGTGGGAATAATTGTCACGTTTTAAAAGTTACACTGTTTAATGTCATATTTTGAACTAGAAATTATATTTTTCAAAATTATTACCCATAACATTTTTCAATGGCGACGACAATTAGTAATGTTTTTTTTATTTATGGAAAATGTTAAAAACTTTAAAACCTTCAGTAGCTTTTACTTTAAAATATAATATATTGATTATTGGTTGATTCTTCGTATATATATATATGTCCATTTTTTTAAACATTAATATATATTTATAAATTATATATATAATTTTACTTTTTTTAACATTGAAATTGTAGCATGTTCAATTTTAGACTCTTGATTTAAAGAAGTAATAAATTACTTACAAAACACGTACAAAACCTACGCCTATTCCAGTGCCGAACCTAGGAATTAGGGGTCCGGGGGAGGGGCTGGGCCTAGAGGGCCCTCAGTCCCGTAGCGTGAAAATTCTACAGAGGGGCTAGAAATTCTACAGCAGGGGCCTGGCAATAGCAGGGGAGGCCAGGTAATGCATTTTACTAAGAAAAACAAATAAGTAGGGGCCCTGCATTTCGACATTCGACACCCTGACATGAGATAATGTACTTAATATTTGATATAAACAATAATTTCGGGCCCCCTCAAGCCCGCGCCGGGAGGACCTTTCGAATTTGACCCCTCCTCCACCCTATAGGTACGCCTCTGGCCCTATTCACAGTTAGGAAATGGTGTCTATGTTGATTTTCTCGATCCAATGCATTTGTTTTACTAATTAAGTCACTAAAAGCATATACATTTCTCTCGATTATATAAACAACTAATGTAATGTAATAGCATTTTTCATCCCTACGATAGCTAAGAATGTTTATTGGGCTCTTAAGTAAACTTATACGTACAAATATATAGCTTTGTCCATTTTACATATTTTTGATCAGTTATAATGTGTAATAGTTGTTATTGATTCAAACTAATTAATACATCTTTCTTTTTGTCTTAGCATAAAATAATAATAATTATTAAAAACATAACAATATGACTAACATGTTCCCTTCTTACTTGTAATAACCATCATTTTGATTTTTCTATTTTGGCCAGATTTTGGCCATCACTTATAGTTAGCAATTTTATAAAAACCTGACTTATAAACATTGCACATGGATGTTAGATTTCGTTTAATACTAAGGATTTTTTTCAATATTTGAAATGTTTCAAAGGAAAAATTTCAAAGTTATTTTCTGATGATTTACGTTATGAAGATTATAGTCTTTATCGAGTTACTTAAAAATATGTGCGTCTGATGAGAATTGCAATTTACTTTCATATACACCAACCTTCCTGAACAAGAACCACAAGTTGGTTCAACTTCTAAATATTATTGTAGAAACAGTCAGTTCTGTTACTGTGTTGATATCAACATATATGAATTCTAGATAAAACCCAAGAGAATAAACAAGACATTTATGATTTAAGTAGAATACAAAAATAAATAGGTTTGTATCTACAGGATAAGCAAATTACATTTAACTTTATTTTTTTAAACGCAGTGGCTACGATTACGTCAAGCGCCATTCTATTATTTTCATTTTTTTTCGGGTACCGGCAATTATATTAGGGTTAGCATTAGGGTTAGGGACAGTATTAGGGTGTGGAGAAATATCTATTGACGTAACCGGAAAAAATACTGTCATGTCTTGATGTTACCGTGGCCACTGCGTAAACAATAGGGGTTAGGGTTAGGGATAAGGTTAGGGTTAGGGACAGTGTTAGGGTGTGGAGAAATATCTATTGACGTAATCCGGAAAATATGAATTACGCCTTGATGTAAGCGTAGCCTGTCCCTTTTTTTAAAGAAGCATTAGGGTAATATTAAAGCTAGTTTTAGGTGCAGAAATTATTTTGAGAATTATTATTTTTAACTATAAAGTCAAACAACAAAGATTCCTAAAACAAACACAAATTATATATTTCATTCAAGTTTATTTTTCCTTAGTTCAGATTCACAGATGCTCTGCTCCAAAGAAAAAAACAGCACCATTCAGAAGAGATTATGACATTTTTCAACAGGCTGCTTGAATGATTCTACATTTTGAACCAATCAACCTCTTCTGATTAGCACGAATGATTCTACATTTTGAACCAATCAACCTCTTCTGATTAGCACATTATTGATCAGTCTCAGGTTAGTAATTGATTACTCTCTTCTTTTGCCAACCTAATAATAAAATCAATAACAACATAATGAAGATTAAACATACAATGTACATTTCTCTTGGTTAGTAATCCTTAATAACTCTTAAATACAATATACATATTGAATCCTGACAAATTATTGTCTAGATTTTTTTTACCATTAATTTATATGTATCTTCACTAAGATAAACATTCTCCATTGCTCAAAATTTCAAATGCTAAATATTTTTTAATGATCATCTATCATATATAATCTAAATTTTTTTATCTATGATTATTTAAAACGAAAAGGCTGTGCATCTATAACTGGAAACATATTTTTTAGTAACTTTTTCTTCTGGCTAACTCATATCCATACTCATTTAATGATATGGTAATTGGCAACAATTTGGACATCAGGTTAGTCGTATTAGTAGATACTCAAACTCAATGGGGAAAAAATTTACTAATTATTGAAAATATTTGTAAAACAAAAATGGGTTACTTACCATGTTTATATGGAATAAAACAAAAATACTCCCCTCCGTACATTTTAGCCAAGGGCTAACATGCCTAGTCATACCAATTACTTGTGATCATTGGGCAGTACAAAAATGTGATGACCATTGAGTTTTCGATGCTCCTTGGTGATATGGTCATTGTCAATTTGGACATCAGTTTTGTTTTGTCTTCATGCCAGCTCAAATCCTTATCCTACATGTTTCTACAAATGGGGCTGCCCAAGGTATCATCAGTCTGAGCTTTTTTTTCCACATCCATACTCCATTCAAATGGGGTTGTTTGGGTGTTTGAAATCTGCCAAGAATGCAAATAATATTTGAAGGAATCAAAAATAATTCAATTGAAAAGCAAAGGTGTATATACAACTAACTATTGAAAATTTGTGTAAAAAGAAGGGGCTATTTACCTTTTGCATTTGATTCTGAAAATTATTTCCCTTCCTTTCAACATGGCCAGGGGCTAGCATCTCACATCAACAGTGGACTGTCATCGGTCAGTAATCTGGCAGAGAACAGGCTTTAAATTAACAGTAGACTACCTTAAACCAGTCATATCTCATAAACTAAAAATGTTTTTTACTTTAAATTGAAAACAAAATGCTTCACCGTAATGCATTTCCATATGATGATTGTCCTTGAATATCCTGTACTGGGTTGGTTTTTGTGGTCAGTGGCACCATTGCTTTCATTGGTACTGCTTAAGTGTTGTGGTTGGCACCATTGCTGGCATGGGTGGAGGATACACTTTTCTTCTGGCTGGCTCATATCTATAGTGATATATTATTATTCCTGCAAGGTCTGTCCCAATTGTTTTTTTTCCAACTCCTTTCTGTTGGCTTTTGTCTTAAAAATCCTGCCAAAGAAATGTTTTGTTTTGAAAGATTCGGTACTAAATTTTAAAATGAAAGCAAAGGTTAGTCGTATTAGTAGATACTCAAACTCAATGGGGAAAAATTTACTAATTATTGAAAATATTTGTTATAACAAAAATGGGTTACTTACCATGTTTATATGGAATAAAATTAAAAATACTCCCCTCCTTACATTTTAGCCAAGGGCTAACATGCCTGGTCATACCAATTACTTGTGATCATTGGGCAGTACAAAATGTGATGACCATTGAGTTTTCGATGCTCCTTGATGATATGGTCATTGGCAACAATTCGGACATCAGTTTTGTTTTGTCTTCATGCCAGCTCAAATCCTTATCCTACATGTTTCTACAAATGGGGCTGCCCAAGGTATCATCAGTCTGAGCTTTTTTTTTCACATCCATACTCCATTCAAATGGGGTTGATTGGGTGTTTGAAATCTGCCAAGAATGCAAATAATATTTGAAGGAATTAAAAATAATTCAATTGAAAAACATAAAGGTGTATATACAACTAACTATTGAAAATTTGTGTAAAAAGAAGGGGCTATTTACCTTTTGCATTTGATTCTGAAAATTATTTCCTTCCTTTCAACTTGGCCAGGGCTAGCATCTCACATCAACAGTGGACTGTCATCGGTCAGTAATCTGGCAGAGAACAGGCTTTAAATTAACAGTAGACTACCTTAAACCAGTCATATCTCAAACTAAAATGTTTTTACTTTAAATTGAAAACAAAATGCTTCACCGTAATGCATTTCCATATGATGATTGTCCTGAATATCCTGTACTGGGTTGGTTTTTGTGGTCAGTGGCACCATTGCTTTCATTGGTACTGCTTAAGTGTTGTGGTTATTGGCACCATTGCTGGCATGGGTGGAGGATACACTTTTCTTCTGGCTGGCTCATATCCATATGATATATTATTCCTGCAAGGTCTGTCCCAATTGTTTGTTTTTTTTTCAACTCCTTTTCTGTTGGCTTTTGTCTTGAAAATCCTGCCAAAGAAATGTTTTGTTTGAGAGATTCGGTACTAAATTTTTAAAATGAAAGCAAAGGTTAGTCGTATTAGTAGATACTCAAACTCAATGGGGGAAAAATTTACTAATTATTGAAAATATTTGTAAAACAAAAATGGGTTACTTACCATGTTTATATGGAATAAAATTAAAATACTCCCCTCCTTACATTTTAGCCAAGGGCTAACATGCCTGGTCATACCAATTACTTGTGATCATTGGGCAGTACAAAAATGTGATGACCATTGAGTTTTGATGCTCCTTGATGATATGGTCATTGGCAACAATTTGGACATCAGTTTTGTTTTGTCTTCATTCCTGCTCAAATCCTTATCCTACATGTTTCTACAAATGGGGCTGCCCCAGGTATCATCAGTCTGAGCTTTTTTTTCCACATCCATACTCCATTCAAATGGGGTTGATTGGGTGTTTAAAATCTGCCAAGAATGCATATAATATTTGAAGGAATCAAAAATAATTCAATTGAAAAACATAAAGGTGTATATACAACTAACTATTGAAAATTTGTGTAAAAGAAGGGGCTATTTACCTTTTTGCATTTGATTCTGAAAATTATTTCCCTTCCTTTCAACTTGGCCAGGGGCTAGCATCTCACATCAACAGTGGACTGTCATCGGTCAGTAATCTGGCAGAGAACAGGCTTTAAATTAACAGTAGACTACCTTAAACCAGTCATATCTCAAACTAAAAATGTTTTTTACTTTAAATTGAAAACAAAATGCTTCACCGTAATGCATTTCCATATGATGATTGTCCTGAATATCCTGTACTGGGTTGGTTTTTGTGGTCAGTGGCACCATTGCTTTCATTGGTACTGCTTAAGTGTTGTGGTTATTGGCACCATTGCTGGCATGGGTGGAGGATACACTTTTCTTCTGGCTGGCTCATCTATAGTGATATATTATTATTCCTGCAAGGTCTGTCCCAATTGTTTTTTTTTTCCAACTCCTTTTCTGTTGGCTTTTGTCTTAAAAATCCTGCCAAAGAAATGTTTTGTTTGAGAGATTCGGTACTAAATTTTTAAAATAAAAGCAAAGGTTAGTCGTATTAAAAGATACTCAAACTCAATGGGGAAAAATTTACTAATTATTGAAAATATTTGTAAAACAAAAATGGGTTACTACCATGTTTATATGGAATAAAAACAAAAATACTTCCCCTCCGTACATTTTAGCCAAGGGCTAACATGCCTGGTCATACCAATTACTTGTGATCATTGGGCAGTACAAAAATGTGATGACCATTGAGTTTTCGATGCTCCTTGATGATATGGTCATTGGCAACAATTTGGACATCAGTTTTGTTTTGTCTTCATGCCAGCTCAAATCCTTATCCTACATGTTTCTACAAATGGGGCTGCCCAAGGTATCATCAGTCTGAGCTTTTTTTTTTCCACATCCATACTCCATTCAAATGGGGTTGATTGGGTGTTTGAAATCTGCCAAGAATGCATATAATATTTGAAGGAATCAAAAATAATTCAATTGAAAAGCAAAGGTGTATATACAACTAACTGTTGAAAATTTGTGTAAAAAGAAGGGGCTATTTACCTTTTGCATTTGATTCTGAAAATTATTTCCTTCCTTCCAACATGGCCAGGGGTTAGCATCTCACATCAACAGTGGACTGTCATCGGTCAGTAATCTGGCAGAGAACAGGCTTTAAATTAACAGTAGACTACCTTAAACCAGTCATATCTCAAACTAAAAATGTTTTTTACTTTAAATTGAAAACAAAATGCTTCACCGTAATGCATTTCCATATGATGATTGTCCTGAATATCCTGTACTGGGTTGGTTTTTGTGGTCAGTGGCACCATTGCTTTCATTGGTACTGCTTAAGTGTTGTGGTTATTGGCACCATTGCTGGCATGGGTGGAGGATACACTTTTCTTCTGGCTGGCTCATATCCATAGTGATATATTATTCCTGCAAGGTCTGTCCCAATTGTTTGTTTTTTTTCAACTCCTTTTCTGTTGGCTTTTGTCTTGAAAATCCTGCCGAAGAAATGTTTTGTTTGAGAGATTCGGTACTAAATTTTTAAAATGAAAGCAAAGGTTAGTCGTATTAGTAGATACTCAAACTCAATGGGGGAAAAATTTACTAATTATTGAAAATATTTGTAAAACAAAAATGGGTTACTTACCATGTTTATATGGAATAAAATTAAAAATACTCCCTCCTTACATTTTAGCCAAGGGCTAACATGCCTGGTCATACCAATTACTTGTGATCATTGGGCAGTACAAAAATGTGATGACCATTGAGTTTTCGATGCTCCTTGGTGATATGGTCATTGGCAACAATTTGGACATCAGTTTTGTTTCTTCATGCCAGCTCAAATCCTTATCCTACATGTTTCTACAAATGGGGCTGCCCAAGGTATCATCAGTCTGAGCTTTTTTTTTTTTCCACATCCATACTCCATTCAAATGGGGTTGTTTGGGTGTTTGAAATCTGCCAAGAATGCAAATAATATTTGAAGGAATCAAAAATAATTCAATTGAAAAGCAAAGGTGTATATACAACTAACTATTGAAAATTTGTGTAAAAGAAGGGGCTATTTACCTTTTTGCATTTGATTCTGAAAATTATTTCCCTTCCTTTCAACATGGCCAGGGGCTAGCATCTCACATCAACAGTGGACTGTCATCGGTCAGTAATCTGGCAGAGAACAGGCTTTAAATTAACAGT
Organism: Bulinus truncatus; assembly: GCA_021962125.1. Taxonomy (NCBI): domain Eukaryota; kingdom Metazoa; phylum Mollusca; class Gastropoda; family Planorbidae; genus Bulinus; species Bulinus truncatus. Next base: position 7,290,435 of record JAGDYQ010000003.1, read on the forward strand.
AGACTACCTTAAACCAGTCATATCTCATAAACTAAAAATGTTTTTTACTTTAAATTGAAAACAAAATGCTTCACCGTAATGCATTTCCATATGATGATTGTCCTTGAATATCCTGTACTGGGTTGGTTTTTGTGGTCAGTGGCACCATTGCTTTCATTGGTACTGCTTAAGTGTTGTGGTTATTGGCACCATTGCTGGCATGGGTGGAGGATACACTTTTCTTCTGGCTGGCTCATATCTATAGTGATATTATTATTCCTGCAAGGTCTGTCCCAATTGTTTTTTTCCAACTCCTTTCTGTTGGCTTTTGTCTTAAAAATCCTGCCAAAGAAATGTTTTGTTTGAGAGATTCGGTACTAAATTTTTAAAATAAAAGCAAAGGTTAGTCGTATTAAAAGATACTCAAACTCAATGGGGGAAAAAATTTACTAATTATTGAAAATATTTGTAAAACAAAAATGGGTTACTTACCATGTTTATATGGAATAAAAACAAAAAATATCACATTTTAGCCAAGGGCTAACATGCCTGGTCATACCAATTACTTGTGATCATTGGGCAGTACAAAAATGTGATGACCATTGAGTTTTCGATACTCCTTGATGATATGGTCATTGGCAACAATTTGGACATCAGTTTTGTTTTGTCTTCATGCCAGCTCAAATCCTTATCCTACATGTTTCTACAAATGGGGCTGCCCAAGGTATCATCAGTCTGAGCTTTTTTTTTTTCCACATCCATACTCCATTCAAATGGGGTTGATTGGGTGTTTGAAATCTGCCAAGAATGCATATAATATTTGAAGGAATCAAAAATAATTCAATTGAAAAGCAAAGGTGTATATACAACTAACTATTGAAAATTTGTGTAAAAAGAAGGGGCTATTTACCTTTTTGCATTTGATTCTGAAAATTATTTCCCTTCCTTCCAACATGGCCAGGGGTTAGCATCTCACATCAACAGTGGACTGTCATCGGTCAGTAATCTGGCAGAGAACAGGCTTTAAATTAACAGTAGACTACCTTAAACCAGTCATATCTCAAACTAAAAATGTTTTTTACTTTAAATTGAAAACAAAATGCTTCACCGTAATGCATTTCCATATGATGATTGTCCTTGAATATCCTGTACTGGGTTGGTTTTGTGGTCAGTGGCACCATTGCTTTCATTGGTACTGCTTATGTTGTGGTTATTGGCACCATTGCTGGCATGGGTGGAGGATACACTTTTCTTCTGGCTGGCTCATATCCATAGTGATATATTATTCCTGCAAGGTCTGTCCCAATTGTTTGTTTTTTCAACTCCTTTTCTGTTGGCTTTTGTCTTGAAAATCCTGCCGAAGAAATGTTTTGTTTGAGAGATTCGGTACTAAATTTTTAAAATGAAAGCAAAGGTTAGTCGTATTAGTAGATACTCAAACTCAATGGGGGAAAAATTTACTAATTATTGAAAATATTTGTAAAACAAAAATGGGTTACTTACCATGTTTATATGGAATAAAATTAAAAATACTCCCCCTCCTTACATTTTAGCCAAGGGCTAACATGCCTGGTCATACCAATTACTTGTGATCATTGGGCAGTACAAAAATGTGATGACCATTGAGTTTTCGATGCTCCTTGGTGATATGGTCATTGGCAACAATTTGGACATCAGTTTTGTTTCGTCTTCATGCCAGCTCAAATCCTTATCCTACATGTTTCTACAAATGGGGCTGCCCAAGGTATCATCAGTCTGAGCTTTTTTTTTTCACATCCATACTCCATTCAAATGGGGTTGTTTGGGTGTTTGAAATCTGCCAAGAATGCAAATAATATTTGAAGGAATCAAAAATAATTCAATTGAAAAGCAAAGGTGTATATACAACTAACTATTGAAAATTTGTGTAAAAAGAAGGGGCTATTTACCTGTTTGCATTTGATTCTGAAAATTATTTCCTTCCTTTCAACATGGCCAGGGGCTAGCATCTCACATCAACAGTGGACTGTCATCGGTCAGTAATCTGGCAGAGAACAGGCTTTAAATTAACAGTAGACTACCTTAAACCAGTCATATCTCATAAACTAAAAATGTTTTTTACTTTAAATTGAAAACAAAATGCTTCACCGTAATGCATTTCCATATGATGATTGTCCTTGAATATCCTGTACTGGGTTGGTTTTTGTGGTCAGTGGCACCATTGCTTTCATTGGTACTGCTTAAGTGTTGTGGTTATTGGCACCATTGCTGGCATGGGTGGAGGATACACTTTTCTTCTGGCTGGCTCATATCTATAGTGATATATTATTATTCCTGCAAGGTCTGTCCCAATTGTTTTTTTTTTCAACTCCTTTTCTGTTGGCTTTTGTCTTGAAAATCCTGCCAAAGAAATGTTTTGTTTGAAAGATTCGGTACTAAATTTTTAAAATGAAAGCAAAGGTTAGTCGTATTAGTAGATACTCAAACTCAATGGGGGAAAAATTTACTAATTATTGAAAATATTGTTATAACAAAAATGGGTTACTTACCATGTTTATATGGAATAAAATTAAAAATACTCCCCCTCCTTACATTTTAGCCAAGGGCTAACATGCCTGGTCATACCAATTACTTGTGATCATTGGGCAGTACAAAAATGTGATGACCATTGAGTCGATGCTCCTTGATGATATGGTCATTGGCAACAATTCGGACATCAGTTTTGTTTTGTCTTCATGCCAGCTCAAATCCTTATCCTACATGTTTCTACAAATGGGGCTGCCCAAGGTATCATCAGTCTGAGCTTTTTTTTTTCACATCCATACTCCATTCAAATGGGGTTGATTGGGTGTTTGAAATCTGCCAAGAATGCAAATAATATTTGAAGGAATTAAAAATAATTCAATTGAAAAACATAAAGGTGTATATACAACTAACTATTGAAAATTTGTGTAAAAAGAAGGGGCTATTTACCTGTTTGCATTTGATTCTGAAAATTATTTCCCTTCCTTTCAACTTGGCCAGGGGCTAGCATCTCACATCAACAGTGGACTGTCATCGGTCAGTAATCTGGCAGAGAACAGGCTTTAAATTAACAGTAGACTACCTTAAACCAGTCATATCTCAAACTAAAAATGTTTTTTACTTTAAATTGAAAACAAAATGCTTCACCGTAATGCATTTCCATATGATGATTGTCCTTGAATATCCTGTACTGGGTTGGTTTTTGTGGTCAGTGGCACCATTGCTTTCATTGGTACTGCTTAAGTGTTGTGGTTATTGGCACCATTGCTGGCATGGGTGGAGGATACACTTTTCTTCTGGCTGGCTCATATCCATAGTGATATATTATTCCTGCAAGGTCTGTCCCAATTGTTTGTTTTTTCAACTCCTTTTCTGTTGGCTTTTGTCTTGAAAATCCTGCCAAAGAAATGTTTTGTTTGAGAGATTCGGTACTAAATTTTTAAAATGAAAGCAAAGGTTAGTCGTATTAGTAGATACTCAAACTCAATGGGGGAAAAATTTACTAATTATTGAAAATATTTGTAAAACAAAAATGGGTTACTTACCATGTTTATATGGAATAAAATTAAAAATACTCCCCTCCTTACATTTTAGCCAAGGGCTAACATGCCTGGTCATACCAATTACTTGTGATCATTGGGCAGTACAAAAATGTGATGACCATTGAGTTTTCGATGCTCCTTGATGATATGGTCATTGGCAACAATTTGGACATCAGTTTTGTTTTGTCTTCATTCCTGCTCAAATCCTTATCCTACATGTTTCTACAAATGGGGCTGCCCCAGGTATCATCAGTCTGAGCTTTTTTTTCCACATCCATACTCCATTCAAATGGGGTTGATTGGGTGTTTGAAATCTGCCAAGAATGCATATAATATTTGAAGGAATCAAAAATAATTCAATTGAAAAACATAAAGGTGTATATACAACTAACTATTGAAAATTTGTGTAAAAAGAAGGGGCTATTTACCTGTTTGCATTTGATTCTGAAAATTATTTCCTTCCTTTCAACATGGCCAGGGGCTAGCATCTCACATCAACAGTGGACTGTCATCGGTCAGTAATCTGGCAGAGAACAGGCTTTAAATTAACAGTAGACTACCTTAAACCAGTCATATCTCAAACTAAAAATGTTTTTTACTTTAAATTGAAAACAAAATGCTTCACCGTAATGCATTTCCATATGATGATTGTCCTTGAATATCCTGTACTGGGTTGGTTTTTGTGGTCAGTGGCACCATTGCTTTCATTGGTACTGCTTAAGTGTTGTGGTTATTGGCACCATTGCTGGCATGGGTGGAGGATACACTTTTCTTCTGGCTGGCTCATATCCATATGATATATTATTATTCCTGCAATGTCTGTCCCAATTGTTTTTTTTTTCCAACTCCTTTCTTTTGGCTTTTGTCTTGAAAATCCTGCCAAAGAAATGTTTTGTTTGAGAGATTCGGTACTAAATTTTTAAAATGAAAGCAAAGGTTAGTCGTATTAAAAGATACTCAAACTCAATGGGGAAAAAATGTACTAATTATTGAAAATATTTGTAAAACAAAAATGGGTTACTTACCATGTTTATATGGAATAAAAACAAAAATACTCCTCCATTTTAGCCAAGGGCTAACATGCCTGGTCATACCAATTACTTGTGATCATTGGGCAGTACAAAAATGTGATGACCATTGAGTTGATGCTCCTTGATGATATGGTCATTGGCAACAATTTGGACATCAGTTTTGTTTTGTCTTCATGCCAGCTCAAATCCTTATCCTACATGTTTCTACAAATGGGGCTGCCCAAGGTATCATCAGTCTGAGCTTTTTTTTCTCACATCCATACTCCATTCAAATGGGGTTGATTGGGTGTTTGAAATCTGCCAAGAATGCAAATAATATTTGAAGGAATCAAAAATAATTCAATTGAAAAGCATAAAGGTGTATATACAACTAACTATTGAAAATTTGTGTAAAAAGAAGGGGCTATTTACCTGTTTGCATTTGATTCTGAAAATCATTTCCCTTCCTTTCAACATGGCCAGGGGCTAGCATCTCACATCAACAGTGGACTGTCATCGGTCAGTAATCTGGCAGAGAACAGGCTTTAAATTAACAGTAGACTACCTTAAACCAGTCATATCTCAAACTAAAAATGTTTTTTACTTTAAATTGAAAACAAAATGCTTCACCGTAATGCATTTCCATATGATGATGGTCCTTGAATATCCTGTACTGGGTTGGTTTTTGTGGTCAGTGGCACCATTGCTTTCATTGGTACTGGTTAAGTGTTGTGGTTATTGGCACCATTGCTGGCATGGGTGGAGGATACACTTTTCTTCTGGCTGGCTCATATCCATAGTGATATATTATTCCTGCAAGGTGTCTGTCCCAATTGTTTGTTTTTTCAACTCCTTTTCTGTTGGCTTTTGTCTTGAAAATCCTGCCGAAGAAATGTTTTGTTTGAGAGATTCGGTACTAAATTTTTAACATGAAAGCAAAGGTTAGTCGTATTAGTAGATACTCAAACTCAATGGGGGGAAAAATTTACTAATTATTGAAAATATTTGTAAAACAAAAATGGGTTACTTACCATGTTTATATGGAATAAAACAAAAATACTCCCCTCCTTACATTTTAGCCAAGGGTAACATGCCTCATACCAATTACTTGTGATCATTGGGCAGTACAAAAATGTGATGACCATTGAGTTTTCGATACTCTTGGTGATATGGTCATTGGCAACAATTTGGACATCAGTTTTGTTTTGTCTTCATGCCAGCTCAAATCCTTATCCTACATGTTTCTACAAATGGGGCTGCCCAGGTATCATCAGTCTGAGCTTTTTTTTCCACATCCATACTCCATTCAAATGGGGTTGATTGGGTGTTTGAAATCTGCCAAGAATGCAAATAATATTTGAAGGAATCAAAAATAATTCAATTGAAAAACAAAGGTGTATATACAACTAACTATTGAAAATTTGTGTAAAAAGAAGGGGCTATTTACCTGTTTGCATTTGATTCTGAAAATCATTTCCCTTCCTTTCAACATGGCCAGGGGCTAGCATCTCACATCAACAGTGGACTGTCATCGGTCAGTAATCTGGCAGAGAACAGGCTTTAAATTAACAGTAGACTACCTTAAACCAGTCATATCTCATAAACTAAAAATGTTTTTTACTTTAAATTGAAAACAAAATGCTTCACCGTAATGCATTTCCATATGATGATTGTCCTGAATATCCTGTACTGGGTTGGTTTTGTGGTCAGTGGCACCATTGCTTTCATTGGTACTGCTTAAGTGTTGTGGTTATTGGCACCATTGCTGGCATGGGTGGAGGGTACACTTTTCTTCTGGCTGGCTCATATCCATATGATATATTATTATTCCTGCAATGTCTGTCCCAATTGTTTTTTTTTACCAACTCCTTTCTTTTGGCTTTTGTCTTGAAAATCCTGCCAAAGAAATGTTTTGTTTGAGAGATTCGGTACTAAATTTTTAACATAAAAGCAAAGGTTAGTCGTATTAGTAGATACTCAAACTCAATGGGGGGAAAAATGTACTAATTATTGAAAATATTTGTAAAACAAAAATGGGTTACTTACCATGTTTATATGGAATAAAAACAAAAATACTTCCCCTCCGTACATTTTAGCCAAGGGCTAACATTCCAATTACTTGTGATCATTGGGCAGTACAAAAATGTGATGACCATTGAGTTTTCGATACTCCTTGATGATATGGTCATTGGCAACAATTTGGACATCAGTTTTGTTTTGTCTTCATGCCAGCTCAAATCCTTATCCTACATGTTTCTACAAATGGGGCTGCCCAGGTATCATCAGTCTGAGCTTTTTTTTCCACATCCATACTCCATTCAAATGGGGTTGATTGGGTGTTTGAAATCTGCCAAGAATGCAAATAATATTTGAAGGAATCAAAAATAATTCAATTGAAAAACATAAAGGTGTATATACAACTAACTATTGAAAATTTGTGTAAAAAGAAGGGGCTATTTACCTGTTTGCATTTGATTCTGAAAATTATTTCCCTTCCTTCCAACATGGCCAGGGGCTAGCATCTCACATCAACAGTGGACTGTCATCGGTCAGTAGTCTGGCAGAGAACAGGCTTTAAATTAACAGTAGACTACCTTAAACCAGTCATATCTCAAACTAAAAATGTTTTTTACTTTAAATTGAAAACAAAATGCTTCACCGTAATGCATTTCCATAAGATGATGGTCTTTGAATATCCTGTACTGGGTTGGTTTTTGTGGTCAGTGGCACCATTGCTTTCATTGGTACTGGTTAAGTGTTGTGGTTATTGGCACCATTGCTGGCATGGGTGGAGGATACACTTTTCTTCTGGCTGGCTCATATCCATGATATTATATTATTCCTGCAATGTCTGTCCCAATTGTTTTTTTTTTTCAACTCCCTTTTCTTTTGGCTTTTGTCTTGAAAATCCTGCCAAAGAAATGTTTTGTTTGAGAGATGTGGGTAATAAATTTTTAAAATGAAAAAGCAAAGGTTAGTCGTATTAGTAGATACTCAAACTCAATGGGGGAAAAAATGTACTAATTATTGAAAATATTTGTAAAACAAAAATGGGTTACTTACCATGTTTATATGGAATAAAAACAAAAATACTCCCCCTCCTTACATTTTGGCTAACATGGGTCATTCCAATTACTTGTGATCATTGGGCAGTACAAAAATGTGATGACCATTGAGTTTTCGATACTCCTGATATGGTCATTGGCAACAATTTGGACATCAGTTTTGTTTCGTCTTCATGCCAGCTCAAATCCTTATCCTACATGTTTCTACAAATGGGGCTGCCAAAGGTATCATCAGTCTGAGCTTTGTTTTCCTCCACTTCCATACTCCATTCAAATGGGGTTGATTGGGTGTTTGAAATCTGCCAAGAATGCAAATAATATTTGAAGGAATCAAAAATAATTCAATTGAAAAACATAAAGGTGTATATACAACTAACTATTGAAAATATGTGTAAAAAGAAGGGGCTATTTACCTGTTTGCATTTGATTCTGAAAATCATTTCCCTTCCTTTCAACATGGCCAGGGGCTAGCATCTCACATCAACAGTGGACTGTCATCGGTCAGTAATCTGGCAGAGAACAGGCTTTAAATTAACGGTAGACTACCTTAAACCAGTCATATCTCATCAAACTAAAAATGTTTTTTACTTTAAATTGAAAACAAAATGCTTCACCGTAATGCATTTCCATATGATGATTGTCTTTGAATATCCTGTACTGGGTTGGTTTTTGTGGTCAGTGGCACCATTGCTTTCATTGGTACTGCTTAAGTGTTGTGGTTATTGGCACCATTGCTGGCATGGGTGGAGGATACACTTTTCTTCTGGCTGGCTCATATCCATATGATATATTATTATTCCTGCAAGGTCTGTCCCAATTGTTTTTTTCCAACTCCTTTTCTTTTGGCTTTTGTCTTGAAAATCCTGCCAAAGAAATGTTTTGTTTGAAAGATTCGGTACTAAATTTTTAACATGAATGCAAAGGTTAGTCGTATTAGTAGATACTCAAACTCAATGGGGGAAAAAATGTACTAATTATTGAAAATATTTGTAAAACAAAAATGGGTTACTTACCATGTTTATATGGAATAAAATTAAAAATACTCCCCCTCCTTACATTTTAGCCAAGGGCTAACATGCCTGGTCATACCAATTACTTGTGATCATTGGGCAGTACAAAAATGTGATGACCATTGAGTTTTCGATACTCCTTGGTCATTGGCAACAATTTGGACATCAGTTTTGTTTTGTCTTCATGCCAGCTCAAATCCTTATCCTACATGTTTCTACAAATGGGGCTGCCCAAGGTCATCAGTCTGAGCTTTTTTTTTCCACATCCATACTCCATTCAAATGGGGTTGATTGGGTGTTTGAAATCTGCCAAGAATGCATATAATATTTGAAGGAATCAAAAATAATTCAATTGAAAAACAAAGGTGTATATACAACTAACTGTTGAAAATTTGTGTAAAAAGAAGGGGCTATTTACCTTTTTGCATTTGATTCTGAAAATCATTTCCCTTCCTTCCAACATGGCCAGGGGCTAGCATCTCACATCAACAGTGGACTGTCATCGGTCAGTAATCTGGCAGAGAACAGGCTTTAAATTAACAGTAGACTACCTTAAACCAGTCATATCTCAAACTAAAAATGTTTTTTACTTTAAATTGAAAACAAAATGCTTCACCGTAATGCATTTCCATGATGATTGTCTTTGAATATCCTGTACTGGGTTGGTTTTTGTGGTCAGTGGCACCATTGCTTTCATTGGTACTGCTTAAGTGTTGTGGTTATTGGCACCATTGCTGGCATGGGTGGAGGATACACTTTTCTTCTGGCTGGCTCATATCCATAGTGATATATTATTCCTGCAAGGTCTGTCCCAATTGTTTGTTTTTTTTCAACTCCTTTCTGTTGGCTTTTGTCTTGAAAATCCTGCCGAAGAAATGTTTTGTTTGAGAGATTCGGTACTAAATTTTTAAAATGAAGCAAAGGTTAGTCGTATTAGTAGATACTCAAACTCAATGGGGGAAAAATTTACTAATTATTGAAAATATTTGTAAAACAAAAATGGGTTACTTACCATGTTTATATGGAATAAAATTAAAATACTCCCCTCCTTACATTTTAGCCAAGGGCTAACATGCCTGGTCATACCAATTACTTGTGATCATTGGGCAGTACAAAAATGTGATGACCATTGAGTTTTCGATGCTCCTTGGTGATATGGTCATTGGCAACAATTTGGACATCAGTTTTGTTTCGTCTTCATGCCAGCTCAAATCCTTATCCTACATGTTTCTACAAATGGGGCTGCCCAAGGTATCATCAGTCTGAGCTTTTTTTTTTTCCACATCCATACTCCATTCAAATGGGGTTGTTTGGGTGTTTGAAATCTGCCAAGAATGCAAATAATATTTGAAGGAATCAAAAATAATTCAATTGAAAAGCAAAGGTGTATATACAACTAACTATTGAAAATTTGTGTAAAAAGAAGGGGCTATTTACCTTTTTGCATTTGATTCTGAAAATTATTTCCCTTCCTTTCAACATGGCCAGGGCTAGCATCTCACATCAACAGTGGACTGTCATCGGTCAGTAATCACAGAGAACAGGCTTTAAATTAACAGTAGACTACCTTAAACCAGTCATATCTCATAAACTAAAAATGAATACAAAGAAATGGGCCTTTTTTTGGTAATTTTTTTAACTTAATACAAATAATATTATATATTATTTTATAAAATTTAATTGTTATTTTATTGTAAAAAAATGGACCTAATACATTAAAAAAAAAAAATATTTACTGAAACTTTATAATAAATATAAATTCTCGCGACTTTAAAAACGTAAACAAAGCCGATAACGACACTTCCTCCGCACGCCATTTTGAAGCCGGCTAAGGAAAGACGCACTTCGACCTGCTCATTAAAGATGGATTCTGACTCAGATTTTCAGCCCGATTCCAAGTTAGTTTCAAGTTAAGATGAAGTCTGGGATCTAACCGATGTTTCTGATGTTTCAGATGATGAAAATGTTTCGTTCAATGGAAGTTTGAATGCATCTAATATTCATGTGTAAGTATACCAATGCTCACAGCATGCTGTATTTTTTTTTTCGTTTTATTTTTTACGAGTTATGGTCTGTTATATGCTAAATAATCACCTAATATCACGCTAGTTATAACATTTTAGGAGAAAAATATTGTAAGTGTATTAATAATAAAAAAAAACTTAAAAATACATGTTAAATATTTTGTTTTTCCATTTAAAGCATGGTACTATATAAATCTTTAGCTCTCAGCTGATTGATAAACAAAAATCAGCTGATAGGAGAGCACACAGATATATGTACTATAGTCTTTTGTTATGTTTGATATATATTATTTATATATTTTATTATTACATTTAAAACATTATTTTATATGAAAAAAAAATAAAAAAAACTTAATTTATAATTAATTACATTATTTTTATTTGACACAGCTTCATTGGCTAAGATGAGAAAGTCACCTCCTTCAATTCTACCACAAAGGGTTCCAGGTATTCACTTGAAAGAAGTTAGAACAAGAGATAGTGCAAAGAGGTTCTTCCATGCCATGGATTACTTCAAACTATACTTCACACTGGATAAAGTAACTCGCATAAGCCAGTATACTAATGATTACGCAAAGATTCATGGACCACAAAAGTAAGTATTTACAAGGTTTGGTTTGGTATTACACCAGAAGAATTTTATAGCTTTTGTGGGCTGATAATGTATGCAGGAATAGTTAAAACCTCTAGTATTGACAGATTTTGGAGTAAAAAGCCTCTTTATTCTGGGCTTGTGCATTCATGTCTTTTGACAGATTTAAAGCTATTCTGAGTTTCTTAAAAATTACAAATCCTGAAAATGAAAACCCTAATGACAAATTATGTAAAGTAAGAACACTACTGACATACATAAAAATGAAATGCATGACATAGTTTCAACCATATGAAAATATTTATATAGATGAATCTCAAGAGTTACACAGACCTAATAATTATGGACAATTACATTTTTCTGAAGAACTCATTGGAGACTTTGGTAATATTTCAGAAAGTGCTCCAGTACCTCTTGCGACTAAGCCACTCTTTTTTTAAAACATGCAATAGACCCAATAATAGTAAATAAATGTAGTAAATGTAGATTGTGCTATTCAAATGACAAGGTTTAGAGAAGAACAAATGCCAAGTGTAGTGTGTGATATGTTTTTGTGCGTTATGAAAGATAGAAATTGTTTATCTCAGTATCACAAGCTAATTTAAATTTAATTTTTTTTCCCTATATACATATTCAGGATACCAAGTAACAATTTGTGATTTCAAGAAACAGTTGGGTCATTGATGTAGAGAAAGATCTGAAAGCTACACGTGCAGAGGAAAGAGTCCATGTATCAAGAAGAGTGGGAAAGAATGCTGTGTGGATTTAGTTCGGAATTATCTTTTTAATGAAAATTAATTAATAAAATTTACTTTTAAATAAATCATTTCTAAATGCTTTGTTTTCACATTTGGATTTTTCATCCAGAATTGATAGTAGTTTATGTAAGCCAAACATTTTAACTAATTATATATCTTTTTCTTTTTGCATTCAAACCTGATTATTACTTTGTCTTATTGATTTTAATATATTGATAATTCTAATAAAATAGCTAAATATTATAATAAAATATAGATTTAATTAAACTACCATTTTATTATCAAAAGAATGATATATTTAATATATACTGAGAAAAAAATATTTAGGGAAAGAAAAAAATTGAAATATACCATTTTTATATGAATAATGAGGGAAAATATGCATATTTGAAAAAAAGTCACCAAAAATTTATTTGTTGAAGAAATTGATTGAAAACTGAATATTTCCTTTCAGAAATAAATATAGATTAATAAAATGTCTGAAAAAATGTGTTTGTTTTTAATACTAGTTTTTTGTCTTATTGGTGTTTGTACACTTTTTAAAAAAAAAAAATTTTTTTTTTTTTTTGTTAAATTCTTTTTTTTAAACATTATCAAGTCTCATTTTCACAAAAATAAACTGCACAGTTTTAAAGCTTATCCAAAGTAGAAAAAAATGATATATAACACATATATGGGCTATAAAGGAAACAGATAATATAGTCCAAAATGTAAGGACACCTGTTTGGTAATGAAAAATGGCCGAAAACCTGCCGTCGATTAAGAGTTAATCAAAATAATGACTTGTATTACCAAAAACATTAGTTAATGTTTGTTTATACTCCCCACTTTCTTCTTCTTTTTTCCTTTGTCTCTTCGCTCATTTAGGGCCCTGGTCTGCTATACTTCTTTTCTCTACTTTTTACGATCCATGGTCTTCTTCCTCCACTCTCTAACTGTCATATAAATGGCGTTTATAAAATAATATATGAACTGGCGGGATATCAAAAACATCTGCTAACACTAATCATTAAGGAGTTTCTGAAGAAACCTGTCACAAATGTAAAAAACACATGTTGTATACAGACATATTGTCACAACTGAGACATATCATTTGGAAATTCGAAGTGGTAATACCCGAATTCCCAAACTTTATTAGTGGTTATACTGCTCATAACAGTGTATGAAGTAGACTACACGATTGCTTATACTTAACTGTAATCTATCTAAAGCTGGTTTCTTTCTTTACATAATATTTATATTCATGAACATTAAATTTTTTTTACTGTTTTTTTTTCTCAAGTTTTAACTTTTATTACTGTGCATCCCGAAATCGTAGTTATCTCCTGTATGTCTTATCTAAGATAATAGTTATAGTCGCACCTAATTCCCCCCCCCCACCCCCTCCAAATAAATAAAAAATTTATAATGGGATAGATTAAATCTTTTTAAAGCATATAAACCTCTTTTAAGAAATAAATTTGACTTCATTTAAAACATTGTCAAATTTCCTTCACAGGGGTGTTTTTATAGCTACTAACAATATTTTTCTATTTGGTAGTGATTTTTCCAGCATCACTGGTTTTAAAATTTTTGTATAGGTTGTGTTTCCTGGTTGATAGAATGCCATCGTAAAAATGTTAATGTGAAATAAGGGTATCACGTTTCTTCAAACTCAGTGCTTTTTTATAAAATGCTATTAACAGAATTAGAAATAAAGTTTAATACATTTACAACATTTTTGCCCAAAAGTGGTGTATATATTTTTTTTTAATTCTCAATCCCTGGCTATTTAAGTAAATGAATGAGCTGTTACGTAAAGTTAAATTATATTATGATTTTGTTGTATAAATGATTATGGTTGTGAAAATTGCGTTATATGTTGGTTATTCTGTGTTTAAACAACACCTTCTAAAAAGGACATTAAATTTAGGGATTTATTCTCATGTTTTTTTATATTCATGGGGAATATCACAGTCAGTGGCACAAACTTTTAATTAAAATTAAAATAATACTATCTTTACAATTTCAAGGGAAATAACATTTACCTATTTCATCATAACCTCTTATAATGGTTATTTCCCTTCCATTAAAAAAAAAGCGCCCCCCCCCACTGTGGATAAACAACTTGTTGGTTTTAGAGGGCGTTGCAAATTTATTCAATATCTACCAAGCAAGCCTGACAAATATGGAATTAAAATCTTCTGGGCCTGTGAGTCCTCCTCAAACCAAACCTTGAGAGGCTGCCCATATCTTGGCAAAGAATGTACAAGTGCCTTGCCAGCAAAGAGAAATGTTGAAATAACCTCAGAAAGTTATTACTCTAACAAGTGACTTCCAAGGAAGTGGTCACAATGTCACAACATACAATTATTTCACTAACCTACAACTTGCAGAGTCAATGGCTATGAAAAAAACTAACCTTAGTTGGAACAGTCAAAAGAAATAAGACATTCCTACCAAAGGAGTTCCAACAAAAGAAAGCTCTGCCTCTCAATGATTAAATATTTTTGTTTAGAACAAATACAATACTGGTCAATTACCAGAGCAAGAAGCAGAAGAAGGTACTGCTCCTGAGCACAATCGTCCAGATACAGAAGTTGATTCTGAGCGCAAGAAACCAGAGATTGTGCTCTATTACAACAAAATCAAGGGAGGCGTGGATGCCATGGACCAAATGGCAAATGCATTTTCTGTGAAATGAAAAACTAAAAGGTGGCCATTGATTGTGTTTTTCAACATGGTTAACCTGGCAACAATTTCAGCAAGAGTTGTATTCAAAACTAAATATCCAAACAATCTACTATCTTGTGAAGACAGCAGACAGAAATTCAATATTGAAGCTGCACATTTCCTCACCATTCAGAGATGACCTGTCCCAACACATCAAGATATTATAAGGCAGAATATTTTAAGTGTTCTAAATTTATTACAAGCACTCCTTCCAGCTACCCAAACCACTTCAACTCCTGTTAAAAGGGCAAGGATAACTGATGTTCCTACTACTTCAATGTCAAAGCAGAAAAGATGTGCACTTTGTCCAGCAAAAAAAGACAGGAAAACCAAATCTCATTGCAGCAAGTGTAGTAGACATACCTGCAGGGAAATTGTGTTATTTTATGTCTAAACTGTGCTTACTGAGCAACAAAGCTCCTATTTTTCATGAATACATATGGCTGCTCTGATTTAAAATGTTTGCACAGGATCAATATTTTTTTTTGACAACCTATGCTTTTAGAGTATTTATTTATCTATAACAATTCTAAAACTATTTTTTTTTATATCCCAATGCCTTCAGATTACTTATGTATTGCTAAAAGTTTCAATCCTATTCTATGGATGACACAAAACAGTTTGTAATTAACAAAAAAGTGTCTCAAAGTAAGTTCAGACACAGTTTGTTTTATTTAAAAAGTGTATGGGTGCGTTACACCCAGTTGCCAGAGACAGTAGATAAAAAATTCAGCCCCACACAATAAAGTCACTATGACATGTTTTATAATTTTGAGTCCATCAATGTGTTCATTTCAACTATGTTATAGATGGTTAAAAACATTGTAAAAATATTCAAAAGGAGACAAGAGTTATCAACAATAATATGTGGTCTCCGGGTGTGTTCCACCCAGTCGAGGCGGAAAGGGTTAAAGATGTGTCTTTATTTAAGCTAATAACATTTCCAAAGTGTTTGTTGATCAGCATTGCCATTCTTTTTTGTATGAGTATCAAACGTTTTATTTTGTCATGTGACACCATTTTGGTGAAATGTACGATGTCACCTATACACCTTAACATAATTAGACTCTCTTGTCAATAGATATTTTTATATGTCATTGAGAGTGTATTCCATTCTTACATTTCACTTCTATAATTACCTACTACCCTTTAATCTTAAAAAAAAATTTTAATGCTTTTTTTCCCATTTTTTGTATATGGGGGTTGATAAAAATTTCGTTGATTTTTTTGTTTGTTACTTCTTGACCTGTTTTGCATCATCATCAATAAGGACACTTTATGAACAGTTTATATGATTGAAAATAGAAAAATTATAACTAAAGGACTACATTACCAAATTTTTTTAAATTTCACTCATAGCTCTGTTATCAGTTTGATTGTTTTAGATGTTTATTAGTTACCAGCATTTATGCCCGCCTGTATTACAGAAAGAAGTGTGTAAAATATATAGACATCATTACCTAAATTACCCTTGCCTGACAGAAATCCTGAAACCACACACTTATAACGAAGGTTATATGGAGTTGATTTATATATATCAAAATATGGTGTAAGCTTTCAGCATCTAAGAAATTATGATGGCAACAATTTAAGTGTCCATTGTTCTTATCCAGTATTTGGAAATGATATTACTGCTTTTTTGATAACATTCAGATTTACAGAAAAAACATCAGTAGGCACAGCACTGGATGTTTTGAAATAGCCCCTGAAGAAGTTATAGCAAAAGATTTAAAGCTCTGTGTGCACAGTTTAATACTGTTATGGATTACTAACTAATGCTCATTTTCCTAACATATTTGGTTATGTTAAACCAGTATAGCCCAAAATTTTGACTTTTTATTTTTTAAACCTTAAGTACCCCTCGTAAAAAAATAAGTGAATAAATTAAAACTGTGCAGTCAACTGTTATCACAATCTGACCATCAAAGGTTGTTTTTTTTTACTTTTGTAGTATATTGATAACGTAATGATAAATGGAAAGTAAAATTATTTCAGAAATAAAAAAAAAATTATAAAAAAAGTTTTTTTTTTTTTATAAATAACATTCATTGTAATCGAGAAAGATGAAAATTTTAAATGTTGGAGATGACAGATCTTTGTAAATTTGTTTCTCTGGTAATTTTATTCTGAGATGGTGTTCCGCATCCAAAAGTACATTCCCTTTTTTTCACTTTATGTGAAATGACTAATTATGTCAATATACAGAGGATTGACCAGTTATGTAAGCAGCTCTCAACTCAGTTCTTTCATTAAGAAAAACTTGAAATTTATGTCGAAGACCAAACAATCGGTTTAGAATTTTGCCTCTATATAGCCAACGAACATTTGTTTGATAAGACCATACTTTTTGCTCTATCAGAGCTTATTTCAACACTGCTAAGCCTATCAATTTTGTTTTCCTGCATAAAAATAGTTAAAACATTAAACATATAGTCCCATTTTGTAAGACCTATTGAAGGGTTTCTCAGTAAAGGAAAATAACGAGTGGAGAAGTAGAGCCAATTCAGAACTGTACGAACTATATGAAGAACCAAATATAACAGCTGAAATCAAAATGAATAGATTGATGTGGGTAGGGCATGTTGAAAGAATGGAAAACAACAAAGGTCCAAAAGCAATATATAAGGCAACACCCAATGAGAAAAGGCCTAAAGGCAGACCAGGAACCAGATGGTTAGAGGAAGTGGAAAAAGACCTCAAAGCCATAGGAGTGAGAGTGGAGGAAGAAGACCATGGATTGGGAAAAGTGGAGAAGAGTATTATGGCAGGCCAGGGCGCTAAATGGGGCTGTTGAGCCAAAGGAAGAAGATTGAAGGCTGGCTAAATAAAAAGTCGTCATGAATTATTTTATCTTTTTCGTATTTAACAAAGACCATGAGATTAGTGAAATTCACAATATCAGTGGATTCATTGACATGTTAAGTATAACAAAGACTTTGAGAAATATAAGGAAAAATAAGTCTGTTTGAAATTATTAGTCATTTTGATGATTCATCGATAAACTGTATTAATTGAGATGGGAATGCGGTCGAAGTTCGTTTTTCCCTATCTCCTACCTTCCGCCATTATCTTGGCTGCAGGCTTAATTTAAGTTTTGCCAATTGTCTCTGTTGCACTACATTCAAAGATTGTCGCCTCCTGTCATACCCCATGTTTGTTTTAAAAAATGGTTTATGTTTGTACTTATTGTGATTGGTATCAAAATGGCACTTTAAGTCTCATGCTTACATTTGTTAAATTTTTTATAACATGTGATACAGAGTTGAATAGGCTCTTTTTCATTCTCTGTCCATGAAAATCAAAGTTTAAGATATGCTTAGTTGAACTTGTGTGTTTCCTTGATTATAACAGGATCTTTCAGAATTGAAGTTCATTCACCATCATTAACTTCATTATTTCTTGTTTTTGTTGATTGTTACTATAATCCCTGCTTTCCTTGTGATTAAAAGCTCACTCTAGATTTTAAACAGTCTTGCATAATATGGAATGCCAGGGATAACAATTATAATTTTGATGAGTTTTTAAAATCAGTGGATTTAACTAAAAGACATAAGAAACATTTTCTTTTAGGAAAATGGGACGAAAGTCAGTGATATATTTGTGCACAATTTAACAGTTCGATGTGTCGGTTTTGCATGTTTTTATGTGACATGATTGTCTGGGTCTTGGTGTGGTGGTGCACAGAAGAGACATATCAGTTAGAATTCCAGAAGCCATTTCATTGAGCAGAATGACAAGGTTTAACAGATGCAATGCAAATTTATTTTATAATTTAGATTTAGTTAATATCTATGGCATTTGGAATGTAGACGACTCGAGGCTGGAATGACTATAGATAAAAAAATGTTACCCCTATAAGTAGCCTATTACAGCTTTTGAATTAGTGATTCTGAATTTCTTCCTTAATCAATAACTGCTTTGCTAGAATCTCCAGAAGTAACATTTTGTCGTATCTGCAGTGAACACACACACCAATAGACCATGTGAAACTTTGGTTCATCCATGCATAACTTGTGTGAGGTGGGCACTTCAAGAATGCACTAGGGCAACTTTGCATTCAAATTTCCTAAACTTTAATTCTTCTGACAAGATTTATAGCATTAATTTATTTTAAAAAGCAAGAAAATCATTCCAAATTTAATGAGAATTTTTAAAAATTAAATTCAGTTCATATTAAATCATTTCATGAATTGCTTTTTAATTTTATGCCATTTGATATCAACTTGACCCAGAAGAATGTAGTCAACTTATAGGGTGCTCCTATGTTGTCATAGGTTGATACACTTTTACTGACCATCATGTCCATCTAAGTGCTGAGACCAGCCTGTGGCTATTTTTGTGCTGGGAGGGGGCGGCGGGGTTGGTGAGATACTTATTTATGTTTTCAGACATGTTGTTACTAAAACAACTGCAGCTCACTGAATGAGTGATAAAAAGACGTTAAAGTGTCTCATACACTGTGTGACAAACCCCGGTCTCATATTTAACTTTTATAAATTAAGTTGATCAATTTTTTTATTCAAAATGAACAGAAGAGCACACACACACACACACACACACAAGAAAATGGAGGAGGGGGGTTAAAAAAAAAAGTTCCCTTAGCCCTAACGGGCCATCGGGGCAGATGAAGTGTAGAATTCATCTGTTTCTATAACCTCTGCATATGAAGGCATATGATCGTGTGGTTAGCACAATGCCCAGCCGCCTTTACTTCCCCAACTTAAGTCAGGTACCCATTTAAAGCTGGGTGGACTTGTGGGACGACTTTGTACCAAATTCCATGGGCCTCACAGAGGATCGAACCCAGGACTCTCGGGTCGACAGTCGAGTATCTACACCTATCGGCCATCCGTCCCCTGATAGGGGTTAACGAGGAAAAAAAAAAACCCCCCACATAAAATAAATTATTTTATTCTTTACTAACAGTTATCAATATAGAACAATTCAAATAGTATCAAATTTTTTCTCAGAACTGCGAACCTTTTCCTCATATAAATTAGTATTTTTATCTATCAAATAATTAAATATTATACCTCAGTATACAATATATGAAAATAAGGAACATTTTACACATAACTGAATGAAGTAAAATAATTATATCTGAAATATAGATACTATAAACAATGTTGAAAAGATATCTAGACCTGGTCATAAATTATCCAAGTTGGCAGCCCTGCCTTGACTTTGTTTACGTCCTTGCCAAGACAGAACTGGAAAATTCCAGTCAGCTAAGCATTGATTTTTTTAAAACAAAGATTAAGGCGTATACCGTTGTTGACAGCGTGGTATAATTGCCTTCCCATGGCCATACATAGAATGTTAACTTACTAGAAGCATATAGGCACATATATATCCTCAGTAAGACATGTAAATACAGTCATTAGTTAAAGAAAGTAATTTGTAATTCAGTGATTTTTTTCAGAAGGTTTGAAGGCTTAAAGTTGAGCGTTGAACACATTAGTAGTGGGCCTATAATTTGTTGTGACAAAAAACATGCCTTATATGCATTAATCTTACACCGATGTACTGTATTAATAGTTAATTATTTTTTAGCCAAAAAAAAAAAATTAGCCGAACTTGAGTAATCACGTCGTTATACAAATTTTATGGTCACCAATGACTTAATGGGCGTTGATGGGAGAGAGGGGGATTGTTTTAGGTTATGAGTACCTAGAAATATTTTTGAGGAATATCCCCCACCCGG
Organism: Bulinus truncatus; assembly: GCA_021962125.1. Taxonomy (NCBI): domain Eukaryota; kingdom Metazoa; phylum Mollusca; class Gastropoda; family Planorbidae; genus Bulinus; species Bulinus truncatus. The sequence continues at coordinate 7,310,834 of JAGDYQ010000003.1, forward strand.
GCTATTGGTGACGCCTCTGTTGTATTTTGTGAGTTAATTAGATAATGTGTCTTATCAAAAATCACATCAATAGCTGGACTAATGAACAGACTATAGACACATGTAACACTTATGCAGACATGAGACATACATTCTGTCACAGTAAAATCTTTGTACCGAGTTTGTTATTGCTATATTTTCACATTTAAATTTGTTGTAAATATTGTAAGTCGTTTCTACACACGACTGAGTTAATATCGACCGGTTTACACAATTTATAAAACACCGTCACTTCTTACGTTTTTTTCTCTTTCTATACAAATCATTTCATTTTATCACTGCTCTCACACATCCTTTCCAGAACACTGAATTCCTTACCGAAAGTAGGATATATATATAGTCATAGGGTTTTCTTAGAACATAGGGATTAAACTGTATGTCTTCCGTAACAGATAAATAGCTGGGAAAAAATCATCTTTCCAACATTGAGTTATGGTTGCATAAAAAATTAACCAAATATGGTAAAAAATATTCATTTTTACAACGAGCATCTACACTAATTTATTAACGGTAATTGCTACCAGTAATATTTTCATTTTCAACCCCATTTTTTTTTTTTGCATACGTGTACTTGACAAAGTTTCAAAGGTAAAAAAGAGCAAGTCTATTATCATTAAATGTTTGATCTCATAATCATGTCTAGATAGGCCTGTAGTATTAACTATTTTCGATATGATGGTTTGAAATACTGATATTTTCTTTTAATTATAATATAACATAGAGGCCTTCATTTAGGATTTTTTTTTACAAATTAAATTGATAATAATCAAATGATAATGATGACATATATTCACGCTTTCCTAACGGGAAAAGTACCAGCACCCCTGATAGGAGTATTCTTTGCCCCAAGAAGCTTAAAAAAAGGACTTTGAGATGGGAGGGGGGCAAATGATTCTTTGGTGCATACTTGCATGCACACTGGATATGCTTCCTTCAATTGAACGATTAATAATATAATATACACAAATGACAATACTTAATGCACCTGTAACAATTTTAGAGAACTTAGCCATATTCAAAACTGACTTATCAATCATGCTGTTTTATAGAAAAGACCTATATTAAGAGTCCACGGTTTTGTGTACAAATAATTTTAGAGCTGCATCTCAGTCAATTTAACAATGTTTAGTTAACAAATCGAATAAAATAGAACATTGCTCTTTGGGAACCGCATACAACGAAGAGTTGGCTCACTGCCATCGTCATTTTCTAAGGCAACGGTTGGCTACCACTGTGATGTAAAGGCAATCTTGTTTGAATACAAATAATACATACATTAATATGTGTCGATTAAACTTGCGTTAATTTCGATTAAATTAAACAAAAATGAAGCATAGAAATAACATTCTAGTCAAATGATTCTGTAATCTTTTTATTTAATAAGGGAAAAATCTATTTATATTACTATTTGAAATAATACGCAAATACGCCTCTGACAAAAAACTGTTTACTCATATCTGTTAGTTGGTATTGGGAAATTTCCATCTGCATACGTGGCATGAGATCATACATCCTGGCAACTGTTCTGTTTTTTTCATGTTTGCGTGTTTCTAAAAATAGATCAAAGGCTCTTTTTTACAATTATGCATTTACAAATAGTTTGATTGGTATACATTTTTAATGTTATTATACTTTCCTTATTTTTGTAGCAACAATTCGCATAGCATATTATAATAAATATTTTTGAAGTGTTTTTAATTAACTAAAACTTAAGTAATCTCGAATGCATCACCTTGTTAGAGCCTCAAATCGTTTTCATGACGTTTCAAAATGCTGATAAGCGAAACGTCTCGAAAACACGGGGAGTATATAAAGGCTTTGGGCGCTGACGCGTACATGCATTTCTTTCTGATGGTTCCAACTGCTCACTGGCTTATGTCGCATGGGTTAATAGTTAAATCATCTTTTTCTCTAGAAATGTTTCTAGTTTTGTCCAACTGCCCCTTTCTAAATAGCCCAACTTCATTGAAATGTAATAATTATCCTAAAGATGTAGGATGACAGTTTAGAATCGCAATGTAACATTAAATTAAGATCTGAGTTAAATTTAACCGATGGGACTAAAAAGTCCCTTTTAGGGTTAGTTTACGAACATGCCCTGGCTTAGTGAGTGGTTTAAGGTAAGTTTTTTTTTTTTACAATTTGACATATTGCTTGATCTTACCTTATTTCTGAACTTATTCATATAGTAGGCATAAACTATGAATACTTATTGGTCTTAAAGAATCTTAAATTGTTCAGTTTAAAATAGAATTGAATTAGTTTGAGCGTGATTTTATAACTAAGGTAGTGAATAAAAACAAATTGAATTAGATTACAGCAAGGCTGATTTTGTGGGGAACCTTTGTTATAAAGAATTCATGTTATCTTGATTTGTTTATAAGTTATCTTCAAATTTGTTTCAGAATTTTAGTGTATGTTCTTGATCTACTCTTATCAACCTGCTTAAAATTAAGCAAAAGCCAGTTATGACATGCCACAACCAGTTCACCAGCGTGTTGCTTACCATATTGATAGGCTGCAATGGGTTTCACTTATTTAAAAAAAGGTGGTTATTCCCGCAGCTTTAATAGCCCTATATTGTAAATGACTTTTTGGTATAAATAAGTTATTAGTAACATAGCTTTTTTACACTTAATTTCTGTTGCCTAAATCCTTAAAAAGGTATTAAAGTCTAAAAGACAGAAGTGACTTTTCAGGTATAAGTTACCTGAGTACATTACAGTAAGATACTGTGAGCTCTATATCTTGCTAAATGTAGCATTAGATCAAGGTTAACTAAAAAAAAAGGGATAAACCTTAACTACCCTATATTTGCTAATTTCAATTTAAACCATTTACCTTTTAATTCATTACCCCATTTTATTATAAATAAAATACTAATATTATAAGGTAGGATAATTCAGGCTGGGTAGTCTACTTTATTTGCAATATTTTTTTGTATGATTAAAGTCACTTCTGTTTTTTTTTCTCTATTGGTGTGAAATAAACATTTTGCTGTATTCTTCCTCCCATATTGGGTATACAGGTTATTACATGAAGCTTATGAGAATTACCGCGACATCTTCCTCTGCGCTACTTTGTGTGTGGCTCAACGCCACACTTAGCAAGTGCGCTGTGCAATAAACAGTCGTCTAATTTTATCAGCCCATCCAGTTAGCAGTTTACAGTCTTTAGGACATGTCAACATTAATATAATATCCTCGTTGTTCATTTAAAGTTGAGCACCCTTTGTGACATCAGGATGGCCTTGCTAGGGATGACATAACAGGAGAGAATAGGATATGGTTTGAAATGAACTATTACTTGAAATGTGTGAAACTGTTGTTCTTAAATCTTAAATTGATTTTATGGTCTAGTGTATTAAAAACATAATATAAAAGCTAATTAACTTGATGTCCTTTAACTTTTTCCTACTTTTAACTGTCTACTGGTCTGCGTTTCCTTTTAAATTTTATTGTAATGAAATCGCTGGATTAAAACTTCATTAAATCAAAATTTAGGAACTCTTGATATTCACCTCGCTTTTTTGTGTGTGTTTGTGTTTAATAGCAATTAGCTGTAATGTCTTTTCTTTTATTTCGCTCACTTGAGAAACATTAATACCAAGAAATAAACAAAAAAATGTTTATTTGAATAAAAATCCAACATACATACATGAGCTGTTAATATGACAGATTAATTACAACTCAACAAATTAATGATTAAAACTTATTTTAAGAAAAATATTGACTAAAATAATATCACATAAAATGGCTCTAATTGTAGTTTTTTATAATCCCTTTGAACCCCAGGCTTCATAATGAATTTCCTGTCCCACTGATTTATGTTCTCAAACTATTAGAGTTTGACAGAACAATATAACTATCCATATTGAGAAAAAATTACAATTGTTTAGTTCAAGCCAAAAACACTTATAATGTGGCATATCTCATCCTTACTTCAATTTGACTAATAATTGAAAGTACCAGCAAATCATTTTGCCTCTTACAACTTTTTGCTTAAATTAAACAATTCCTCTTTCTACCACCATATACAACCCCCCCCCCCCCACAACGTACATTGTCTGATAACTGTTGATTTCATTTTTGTCTCTTGGTTCAAATATCAACTTTTGAGTGGTAATCTACTGAGCATGGCAGCTTTGCTCAAAGTATTTTCTCATTTAATCTTACATTGGTACTGGACTTGTACTAGTGTTAATAAATTTGAACTAATCAGTTATTCTATAATTTTATTGTAATTTGCATTTTGGATAGTATGGAGAATACAATTTTTAATACCTTCAATACAAATCAATAGTAAATCTATTATGGTAAATAGCAGTATAAATTTAGAGCTAACTAATGGAAAAACATAACCCCACACTTTTTTTTAACTCGTTTATTAATTTTTTAAATATACAAATTGAACCAGCACACCATAAAGAGCCTTCACAAATCAAACATCTTTATTAAATAATCTTAATATACATTTTTAAGAATACCAGTTATTATTTAATCATTTCAAATAAAAAATTAAATACTACTACCACATACATTAGTTAAATTAAATTTACAAGAAACTGATAACATAACACCTCTCAACATGCGGAAACTGTAGACTACAAACTTCAAGACATATATTTGGTGTGCCAGTATTTGACATCTTTGGGAATAGTCTGACCTTTCCTCTTCAAGACATGCTCTTCTATTATGCCTCAAGATGCAGTAGTTTGTAACCGTAAGCTTACCTTTAAGGTATTGGGTGATGAAGTATGTATTTCTTCAGGTTAGACTATCCATTCCTATTTATCAACAATTTTGACTAATTAACTTTGTTTATTATGTCATCTTAAAGAAACATTTTTGTTTTGCTTCAAAAATTCTCTTTTCAGCTTTTAAGTTGACAGGCATAACCAGAACTCAAGCAGTACTATAAACCTTTTAAGAGTTGGGCTGCAGAAATAAATGATTGCAAAAGGTGGTGTTGTTTATTGGTTGAAATTAGGTTTTAATCTGAAATGATAATAAAATTAGTTAATACATGGTTTGTGATACGTTTCCATAAAGTCATTGCTCATTTATTAGTAAATTTTGTCAGATGTTTCAAGGCCTCTTTTATTTTAATTGTTCCTCATCTTGTTCATTTATCTCTGTTATTCCTGTTTTCATTTGCAGTAATTTTAGTTTTCAGGACCTGTGCTTTGCAAGACTTTAATATGATACAAATGATTAGCTTAAGAAACTTATATTAATCTTATCTCTTTTTTTAAAACTAAATAAATAACCTTACATTTCTTCTTTCCTTCAATTTAATAAAGAACCTAACAAAAATACCCTGATCGGTATTGATTGTTATGCAAATAAGGAATAAACTAATCAATCACTTATGCAGATTTTATTAATAATTGGATTGCTGCTTTGATTTGGTTAATCCCGTGCTGGTTTTTTGCAATGTTCTATGCTATTTTTAAAAGTGAATCCTGCTGAATGACATTTTGCTGGCATCTATATATATAGAAATAGATATATATAAATTTATTTTTTCATTTATAAGTTTTTATTTTTTATGTGTCTCATTGGCTGATCTTTATTTCCCCTTAATTTTTTTTATATAATAAATATGATTGCCATCCTCAGTACTCCAGCAAAACAAAAGGATCCTAAAATGAATGGCCTTTTTATAAAATGTCATAGATGTGTTGGCAAAATGATGTCCCCAAAGGTGTTAACTTAGTGTCCAACAAAAAAAAGTTTCCACTACCAGAAATGATTTATTTATTACTGCTTTGGTGCAATATGTTCACTTTCTAATTAGTTATTTTTATGCATACTGGTATTACTTCTAATGTGGTAAAAAGTTTTTCAGACATTCAAATGAGTTTCCCCATTACATTAAATCTGTTATTTGCATCATGAAAATAGGTTTTGAATAGATTTAAATTAACCCAAAGTGTCACTGCATTTTTAATTGCAATTTTCTTACAGTAATTGGTATTTAATATGATTTTAATGCTGTGCTGTATTTTTTGACAGAATGACAGTATGATGATTAGAAGGTGTTTAGAATTTTAAGACCTATGAGGAGAAAATGAAGCAGAGTTTATCCTGTAATAATATTGAGGTTCCCTCCATTTAAAATAAATACTAAAAATCTACCTTGAATTTATAAACTAACTGCCCATATTTTTAGGTTGATACTTGGTGTTTTTTCTTATACCGATAAATTTATTTTATTCATTATATGTCTTATTAATAGTGTTTTCTTTATACCTTCACCTCATTGCTCCTGTATTTTTTATTTACATAACAAAGACGATTGCCGTCCCCAGTACTTGTTAAAGGTTGAGCCTACTACGCATAGAGGAAATGCAAAATAAGACTGTGCATAATTATTGACTATTGGTTGAATGAAGTACTTTAAAAGTAGTTGAGACTAAGAAACCTGTTTCCCAATTTTTATAATTCTTTTTGTATAACAATAAAAGCTGGTCGGTAGTTGTTTTTTAAAAATATCATTTAGAAAAGATGATTTAGATATGTTGTTGCAGGCAAACTAACCTCCTCCCCAAAGGTATTAACTTTTGTGTTGAACTAAAAAAAAAAGGTATAATATATGAAAATGATTTCAATTACTACTGCTAAGGTGTATGTATATAAATATACTTGTCATGTATCACAGGTCATTGTTGTTTTTTCATGCATATTGCTTCCTATTTGGTCAATAAAAAAATGTATTCAGACTCAGATATAATAGTTCCACTTCAAGGTGAAGTAGGATGACTACATTTTTTATGTGATGTTTAGTAAAGGCAAAAATTAAAAAAAAACATTTTCCAACTTAACCCAGAGATTCAATATGCGATACCTATACTGGCAGTATAATGAAAAATGGACTAAACTGATTTTGGTGACTGTAAATGTTTTTTCTTACTTAGTACTAGAAAAAGAAGAGTAGGTTTTGAAAAATTTTAAAACCCTTAAATGTGTCATAATGCAATGTGTGATGCGTTTCCCCATAACAATAAAAAATTGGTATTTCTTAATGAAAAATTAAATGTGCTAAATTGGTTGATTAAAAAGCGTCCGTTATTTCCAACTCAATTTTAGGTCCTTTGCGAAAATCTATGGCTAACGATTGATGCATAAAATTGATCAACCTCGGTATAGCTTAGTTAAGATATAGCAAACTAGAAACTTTACACGAAATTCTTTAATAAAATATTTGTCTTTAGTCTGTAATGCGTAGTATAGAGAAAATGGTTTATAGCCTTACCGCTTAGGATAGGATAGAAAAGAATTTACTTACCGATAGAGAAATGAAAAGTACGTAGGGTATTTTCTAACCTAATTAGATGCGTAATGTTCAAAGAGTAATAATGGCTAATACGGAGAATGACCCATATCAACATAAGGCAAGGCTCATTATATAAAATAGTGATATTTGAATAAATGAAGTATGTAGGAAGGATAGTTCCCTAAAGTTCAGCGCAGTGGTCCAGATAGCATTAATAAAAGTTGCATTAATTATATTGTTGAAATGGATCGAAACAGTCAGTTTAGGCAATGTGGTCATATTATGATCAGATAGGCAAAGGCTTTACTAATAATGACCCTAGACTCCTAGTAAAATTGTGTAGATATTGCTAATCTGGTCCTTCGATGGTCAAAAATTATCATTAATGCGTATTAGGCTAGAAAAGCATATAGACTTTGAAGTTAATGCTCAGGCTAGAAGATAGTGGTGTAAATTTAAAAAGCAGTAGGGTGCGTATGTACAAAAAACTATGCCGAGTTGGTATGAAAACACAATCAGTTTGGTTAGAGGTAAATTATATTGGCGAATTGAGTGCCAATGTTAAAATGAAAAGCATCCCTTTGAAAACAAATGTTGTGTCTAGTTGGTTAGTTCAGAAGAGCTTATATTGAATATTGGTCTGCAGAATTATTTTTTTTATTCCCAACATGTTATATGGTTTCATATTTTCCTCTAAGGGATTTATCCCTTGAATTATGATAATGAATAAACCACCCGAAATTTTCAGGTTATATACTAAGTGTTTGATCTTTATTCCAATAATGTACAGTGTTTGACCCCATTATCTTAATTGAATGTACTGTATGATGACACTTTTGTTAGACGTTGGACACATGTATTCTTTTTTTTTTTTTGATGAATATATTTTATTCATTTTATGTCTTATTATATTGTTTTCTTTATACCTTCACCTCATTGCCCCTGTATTTTTTATTTACATAACAAAGACGATTGCCGTCCCCAGTACTTGTTAAAGGTTGAGCCTACTACGCATAGAGGAAATACAAAATAAGACTGTGCATAATTATTGACTATTGGTTGAATGAAGTACTTTAAAAGTAGTTGAAGAGACTAAGAGACCTGTTTTCCAATTTTTATAATTCTTTTTGTATAACAATAAAAGTTGGTCGGTAGTTGTTTTTTAAAAATATCATTCAGAAAAGATGATTTAGATATGTGTTGGCAGGCAAACTAACCTCCTCCCCAAAGGTATTAACTTTTGTGTTGAACTAAAAAAAAAAGGTATAATATATGAAAATGATTTCAATTACTACTGCTAAGGTGTATGTATATAAATATACTTGTCATGTATCACAGGTCATTGTTGTTTTTTCATGCATATTGCTTCCAATTTGGTCAATAAAAAAATGTATTCAGACTCAGATATAATAGTTCCACTTCAAGGTGAAGTAGGATGACTACATTTTTTATGTGATGTTTAGTAAAGGCAAAAATTAAAAAAAAAACATTTTCCAACTTAACCCAGAGATTCAATATGCGATATACATTATGCGTTTTCCCATAATGATGATAAAAAAAAAATAATAATACCTATACTGGCAGTATAATGAAAAATGGACTAAACTGATTTTGGTGACTGTAAATGTTTTTTCTTACTTAGTACTAGAAAAAGAAGAGTAGGTTTTGAAAAATTTTAAAACCCTTAAATGTGTCATAATGCGATGTGTGATGCGTTTCTCCATAACAATAAAAAATTGGTATTTCTTAATGAAAAATTAAATGTGCTAAATTGGTTGATTAAAAAGCGTCCGTTATTTCCAACTCAATTTTAGGTCCTTTGGGAAAATCTATGGCTAACGATTGATGCATGAAATTGATCAACCTCGGTATAGCTTAGTTAAGATATAGCAAACTAGAAACTTTACACGAAATTCTTTAATAAAATATTTGTCTTTAGTCTGTAATGCGTAGTATAGAGAAAATGGTTTATAGCCTTACCGCTTAGGATAGGATAGAAAAGAATTTACTTACCGATAGGACCGATAGAGAAATGAAAAGTACGTAGGGAATTTTCTAACCTAATCAGATGCGTAATGTTCAAAGAGTAATAATGGCTAATACGGAGAATGACCCATATCAACATAAGGCAAGGCTCATTATATAAAATAGTGATATTTGAATAAATGAAGTATGTAGGAAGGATGGTTCCCTAAAGTTCAGCGCAGTGGTCCAGATAGCATTAATAAAAGTTGCATTAATTATATTGTTGAAATGGATCGAAACAGTCAGTTTAGGCAATGTGGTCATATTATGATCAGATAGGCAAAGGCTTTACTAATAATGACCCTAGATTCCTAGTAAAATTAATATTAGCCTGTGTAGATATTGCTAATCTGGTCCTTCGATGGTCAAAAATTATCATTAATGCGTATTAGGCTAGAAAAGCATATAGACTTTGAAGTTAATGCTCAGGCTAGAAGATAGTGGTGTAAATTTAAAAAAGCAGTAGGGGTGCGTATGTACAAAAAAAAACTATGCCGAGTTGGTATGAAAACACAATCAGTTTGGTTAGAGGTAAATTATATTAGCGAATTGAGTGCCAGTGTTAAAATGAAAAGCATCCCTTTGAAAACAAATGTTGTCTAGTTGGTTAGTTCAGAAGAGCTTATATTGAATATTGGTTTGCAGAATTATTATTTTTTTTATTCCCAACATGTTATATGGTTTCATATTTTCCTCTAAGGGATTTATCCCTTGAATTATGATAATGAATAAACCGCCCGAAATTTTCAGGTTATATACTAAGTGTTTGATCTTTATTCCAATAATGTACAGTGTTTGACCCCATTATCTTAATTGAATGTACTGTATGATGACACTTTTGTTAGACATTGGACATATGTATTCTTTTTTTTTTTTTTTTGATAAATTTATTTTATTCATTTTATGTCGTATTATATTGTTTTCTTTATACCTTCACCTCATTGCCCCTGTATTTTTTATTTACATAACAAAGACGATTGCCGTCCCCAGTACTTGTTAAAGGTTGAGCCTACTACGCATAGAGGAAATGCAAAATAAGACTGTGCATAATTATTGACTTGGTTGAATGAAGTACTTTAAAAGTAGTTGAAGAGACTAAGAGACCTGTTTTCCAATTTTTATAATTCTTTTTGTATAACAATAAAAGTTGGTCGGTAGTTGTTTTTTAAAAATATCATTCAGAAAAGATGATTTAGATATGTGTTGGCAGGCAAACTAACCTCCTCCCCAAAGGTATTAACTTTTGTGTTGAACTAAAAAAAAAAGGTATAATATATGAAAATGATTTCAATTACTACTGCTAAGGTGTATGTATATAAATATACTTGTCATGTATCACAGGTCATTGTTGTTTTTTCATGCATATTGCTTCCAATTTGGTCAATAAAAAAATGTATTCAGACTCAGATATAATAGTTCCACTTCAAGGTGAAGTAGGATGACTACATTTTTTATGTGATGTTTAGTAAAGGCAAAAATAATAAAAAAACATTTTCCAACTTAACCCAGAGATTCAATATGCGATATACATTATGCGTTTTCCCATAATGATGATAAAAAAAAAATAATAATACCTATACTGGCAGTATAATGAAAAATGGACTAAACTGATTTTGGTGACTGTAAATGTTTTTTCTTACCTAGTACTAGAAAAAGAAGAGTAGGTTTTGAAAAATTTTAAAACCCTTAAATGTGTCATAATGCGATGTGTGATGCGTTTCCCCATAACAATAAAAAATTGGTATTTCTTAATGAAAAATTAAATGTGCTAAATTGGTTGATTAAAAAGCGTCCGTTATTTCCAACTCAATTTTAGGTCCTTTGGGAAAATCTATGGCTAACGATTGATGCATGAAATTGATCAACCTCGGTATAGCTTAGTTAAGATATAGCAAACTAGAAACTTTACACGAAATTCTTTAATAAAATATTTGTCTTTAGTCTGTAATGCGTAGTATAGAGAAAATGGTTTATAGCCTTACCGCTTAGGATAGGATAGAAAAGAATTTACTTACCGATAGGACCGATAGAGAAATGAAAAGTACGTAGGGAATTTTCTAACCTAATCAGATGCGTAATGTTCAAAGAGTAATAATGGCTAATACGGAGAATGACCCATATCAACATAAGGCAAGGCTCATTATATAAAATAGTGATATTTGAATAAATGAAGTATGTAGGAAGGATGGTTCCCTAAAGTTCAGCGCAGTGGTCCAGATAGCATTAATAAAATTTGCATTAATTATATTGTTGCAATGGATCGAAACAGTCAGTTTAGGCAATGTGGTCATATTATGATCAGATAGGCAAAGGCTTTACTAATAATGACCCTAGATTCCTAGTAAAATTAATATTAGCCTGTGTAGATATTGCTAATCTGGTCCTTCGATGGTCAAAAATTATCATTAATGCGTATTAGGCTAGAAAAGCATATAGACTTTGAAGTTAATGCTCAGGCTAGAAGATAGTGGTGTAAATTTAAAAAAGCAGTAGGGTGCGTATGTACAAGAAACTATGCCGAGTTGGTATGAAAACACAATCAGTTTGGTTAGAGGTAAATTATATTAGCGAATTGAGTGCCAGTGTTAAAATGAAAAGCATCCCTTTGAAAACAAATGTTGTGTCTAGTTGGTTAGTTCAGAAGAGCTTATATTGAATATTGGTTTGCAGAATTATTATTTTTTTTATTCCCAACATGTTATATGGTTTCATATTTTCCTCTAAGGGATTTATCCCTTGAATTATGATAATGAATAAACCGCCCGAAATTTTCAGGTTATATACTAAGTGTTTGATCTTTATTCCAATAATGTACAGTGTTTGACCCCATTATCTTAATTGAATGTACTGTATGATGACACTTTTGTTAGACATTGGACATATGTATTCTTTTTTTTTTTTTTTTTGATAAATTTATTTTATTCATTTTATGTCGTATTATATTGTTTTCTTTATACCTTCACCTCATTGCCCCTGTATTTTTTATTTACATAACAAAGACGATTGCCGTCCCCAGTACTTGTTAAAGGTTGAGCCTACTACGCATAGAGGAAATGCAAAATAAGACTGTGCATAATTATTGACTATTGGTTGAATGAAGTACTTTAAAAGTAGTTGAAGAGACTAAGAGACCTGTTTTCCAATTTTTATAATTCTTTTTGTATAACAATAAAAGTTGGTCGGTAGTTGTTTTTTAAAAATATCATTCAGAAAAGATGATTTAGATATGTGTTGGCAGGCAAACTAACCTCCTCCCCAAAGGTATTAACTTTTGTGTTGAACTAAAAAAAAAAGGTATAATATATGAAAATGATTTCAATTACTACTGCTAAGGTGTATGTATATAAATATACTTGTCATGTATCACAGGTCATTGTTGTTTTTTCATGCATATTGCTTCCAATTTGGTCAATAAAAAAATGTATTCAGACTCAGATATAATAGTTCCACTTCAAGGTGAAGTAGGATGACTACATTTTTTATGTGATGTTTAGTAAAGGCAAAAATAATAAAAAAACATTTTCCAACTTAACCCAGAGATTCAATATGCGATATACATTATGCGTTTTCCCATAATGATGATAAAAAAAAAATAATAATACCTATACTGGCAGTATAATGAAAAATGGACTAAACTGATTTTGGTGACTGTAAATGTTTTTTCTTACTTAGTACTAGAAAAAGAAGAGTAGGTTTTGAAAAATTTTAAAACCCTTAAATGTGTCATAATGCGATGTGTTGTTTCCCCATAACAATAAAAAATTGGTATTTCTTAATGAAAAATTAAATGTGCTAAAATGGTTGATTAAAAAGCGTCCGTTATTTCCAACTCAATTTTAGGTCCTTTGGGAAAATCTATGGCTAACGATTGATGCATGAAATTGATCAACCTCGGTATAGCTTAGTTAAGATATAGCAAACTAGAAACTTTACACGAAATTCTTTAATAAAATATTTGTCTTTAGTCTGTAATGCGTAGTATAGAGAAAATGGTTTATAGCCTTACCGCTTAGGATAGGATAGAAAAGAATTTACTTACCGATTACCGATAGAGAAATGAAAAGTACGTAGGGAATTTTCTAACCTAATCAGATGCGTAATGTTCAAAGAGTAATAATGGCTAATACGGAGAATGACCCATATCAACATAAGGCAAGGCTCTATTATATAAAATAGTGATATTTGAATAAATGAAGTATGTAGGAAGGATGGTTCCCTAAAGTTCAGCGCAGTGGTCCAGATAGCATTAATAAAAGTTGCATTAATTATATTGTTGAAATGGATCGAAACAGTCAGTTTAGGCAATGTGGTCATATTATGATCAGATAGGCAAAGGCTTTACTAATAATGACCCTAGATTCCTAGTAAAATTAATATTAGCCTGTGTAGATATTGCTAATCTGGTCCTTCGATGGTCAAAAATTATCATTAATGCGTATTAGGCTAGAAAAGCATATAGACTTTGAAGTTAATGCTCAGGCTAGAAGATAGTGGTGTAAATTTAAAAAAGCAGTAGGGTGCGTATGTACAAGAAACTATGCCGAGTTGGTATGAAAACACAATCAGTTTGGTTAGAGGTAAATTATATTAGCGAATTGAGTGCCAGTGTTAAAATGAAAAGCATCCCTTTGAAAACAAATGTTGTGTCTAGTTGGTTAGTTCAGAAGAGCTTATATTGAATATTGGTTTGCAGAATTATTATTTTTTTTTATTCCCAACATGTTATATGGTTTCATATTTTCCTCTAAGGGATTTATCCCTTGAATTATGATAATGAATAAACCGCCCGAAATTTTCAGGTTATATACTAAGTGTTTGATCTTTATTCCAATAATGTACAGTGTTTGACCCCATTATCTTAATTGAATGTACTGTATGATGACACTTTTGTTAGACGTTGGACACATGTATTCTTTTTTTTTTTTTGATAAATTTATTTTATTCATTATATGTCTTATTATATTGTTTTCTTTATACCTTCACCTCATTGCCCCTGTATTTTTTATTTACATAACAAAGACGATTGCCGTCCCCAGTACTTGTTAAAGGTTGAGCCTACTACGCATAGAGGAAATGCAAAAAAAGACTGTGCATAATTATTGACTATTGGTTGAATGAAGTACTTTAAAAGTAGTTGAAGAGACTAAGAGACCTGTTTTCCAATTCTTATAATTCTTTTTGTATAACAATAAAAGTTGGTCGGTAGTTGTTTTTTAAAAATATCATTCAGAAAAGATGATTTAGATATGTGTTGGCAGGCAAACTAACCTCCTCCCCAAAGGTATTAACTTTTGTGTTGAACTAAAAAAAAAGGTATAATATATGAAAATGATTTCAATTACTACTGCTAAGGTGTATGTATATAAATATACTTGTCATGTATCACAGGTCATTGTTGTTTTTTCATGCATATTGCTTCCAATTTGGTCAATAAAAAAATGTATTCAGACTCAGATATAATAGTTCCACTTCAAGGTGAAGTAGGATGACTACATTTTTTATGTGATGTTTAGTAAAGGCAAAAATTAAAAAAAAAACATTTTCCAACTTAACCTAGAGATTCAATATGCGATATACATTATGCGTTTTCCCATAATGATGATAAAAAAAATAATAATACCTATACTGGCAGTATAATGAAAAATGGACTAAACTGATTTTGGTGACTGTAAATGTTTTTTCTTACTTAGTACTAGAAAAAGAAGAGTAGGTATTGAAAAATTTTAAAACCCTTAAATGTGTCATAATGCGATGTGTTGTTTCCCCATAACAATAAAAAATTGGTATTTCTTAATGAAAAATTAAATGTGCTAAAATGGTTGATTAAAAAGCGTCCGTTTTTTCCAACTCAATTTTAGGTCCTTTGGGAAAATCTATGGCTAACGATTGATGCATGAAATTGATCAACCTCGGTGTATAGCTTAGTTAAGATATAGCAAACTAGAAACTTTACACGAAATTCTTTAATAAAATATTTGTCTTTAGTCTGTAATGCGTAGTATAGAGAAGATGGTTAATATCCACACAGCTTAGGATAGGATGGAAAAGAATTTACTTACCGATAGGACAGATAGAGAAATGAAAAGTACGTAAGGAATTTTCTAACCTAATCAGATGCGTAATGTTCAAAGAGTAATAATGGCTAATACGGAGAATGACCCATATCAACATAGGCAAGGCTCATTATATAAAATAGTGATATTTGAATAAATGAAGTATGTAGGAAGGATGGTTCCCTAAAGTTCAGCGCAGTGGTCCAGATAGCATTAATAAAAGTTGCATTAATTATATTGTTGAAATGGATCGAAACAGTCAGTTTAGGCAATGTGGTCATATTATGATCAGATAGGCAAAGGCTTTACTAATAATGACCCTAGATTCCTAGTAAAATTAATATTAGCCTGTGTAGATATTGCTAATCTGGTCCTTCGATGGTCAAAAATTATCATTAATGCGTATTAGGCTAGAAAAGCATATAGACTTTGAAGTTAATGCTCAGGCTAGAAGATAGTGGTGTAAATTTAAAAAGCAGTAGGGTGCGTATGTACAAAAAACTATGCCGAGTTGGTATGAAAACACAATCAGTTTGGTTAGAGGTAAATTATATTAGCGAATTGAGTGCCAGTGTTAAAATGAAAAGCATCCCTTTGAAAACAAATGTTGTGTCTAGTTGGTTAGTTCAGAAGAGCTTATATTGAATATTGGTTTGCAGAATTATTATTTTTTTTATTCCCAACATGTTATATGGTTTCATATTTTCCTCTAAGGGATTTATCCCTTGAATTATGATAATGAATAAACCGCCCGAAATTTTCAGGTTATATACTAAGTGTTTGATCTTTATTCCAATAATGTACAGTGTTTGACCCCATTATCTTAATTGAATGTACTGTATGATGACACTTTTGTTAGACGTTGGACACATGTATTCTTTTTTTTTTTTTTGATAAATTTATTTTATTCATTATATGTCTTATTATATTGTTTTCTTTATACCTTCACCTCATTGCCCCTGTATTTTTTATTTACATAACAAAGACGATTGCCGTCCCCAGTACTTGTTAAAGGTTGAGCCTACTACGCATAGAGGAAATGCAAAAAAAGACTGTGCATAATTATTGACTATTGGTTGAATGAAGTACTTTAAAAGTAGTTGAAGAGACTAAGAGACCTGTTTTCCAATTTTTATAATTCTTTTTGTATAACAATAAAAAGTTGGTCGGTAGTTGTTTTTTAAAAATATCATTCAGAAAAGATGATTTAGATATGTGTTGGCAGGCAAACTAACCTCCTCCCCAAAGGTATTAACTTTTGTGTTGAACTAAAAAAAAAAGGTATAATATATGAAAATGATTTCAATTACTACTGCTAAGGTGTATGTATATAAATATACTTGTCATGTATCACAGGTCATTGTTGTTTTTTCATGCATATTGCTTCCAATTTGGTCAATAAAAAAATGTATTCAGACTCAGATATAATAGTTCCACTTCAAGGTGAAGTAGGATGACTACATTTTTTATGTGATGTTTAGTAAAGGCAAAAATTAAAAAAAAAACATTTTCCAACTTAACCCAGAGATTCAATATGCGATATACATTATGCGTTTTCCCATAATGATGATAAAAAAAAAATAATAATACCTATACTGGCAGTATAATGAAAAATGGACTAAACTGATTTTGGTGACTGTAAATGTTTTTTCTTACTTAGTACTAGAAAAAGAAGAGTAGGATTTGAAAAATTTTAAAACCCCTAAATGTGTCATAATGCGATGTGTGGTTTCCCCATAACAATAAAAAATTGGTATTTCTTAATGAAAAATTAAATGTGCTAAATTGGTTGATTAAAAAGCGTCCGTTATTTCCAACTCAATTTTAGGTCCTTTGGGAAAATCTATGGCTAACAATTGATGCATGAAATTGATCAACCTCGGTATAGCTTAGTTAAGATATAGCAAACTAGAAACTTTACACGAAATTCTTTAATAAAATATTTGTCTTTAGTCTGTAATGCGTAGTATAGAGAAAATGGTTTATAGCCTTACCGCTTAGGATAGGATAGAAAAGAATTTACTTACCGATAGGACCGATAGAGAAATGAAAAGTACGTAGGGAATTTTCTAACCTAATCAGATGCGTAATGTTCAAAGAGTAATAATGGCTAATACGGAGAATGACCCATATCAACATAAGGCAAGGCTCATTATATAAAATAGTGATATTTGAATAAATGAAGTATGTAGGAAGGATGGTTCCCTAAAGTTCAGCGCAGTGGTCCAGATAGCATTAATAAAATTTGCATTAATTATATTGTTGCAATGGATCGAAACAGTCAGTTTAGGCAATGTGGTCATATTATGATCAGATAGGCAAAGGCTTTACTAATAATGACCCTAGATTCGTAGTAAAATTAATATTAGCCTGTGTAGATATTGCTAATCTGGTCCTTCGATGGTCAAAAATTATCATTAATGCGTATTAGGCTAGAAAAAGCATACAGACTTTGAAGTTAATGCTCAGGCTAGAAGATAGTGGTGTAAATTTAAAAAGCAGTAGGGTGCGTATGTACAAAAAACTATGCCGAGTTGGTATGAAAACACAATCAGTTTGGTTAGAGGTTAATTATATTAGCGAATTGAGTGCCAGTGTTAAAATGAAAAGCATCCCTTTGAAAACAAATGTTGTGTCTAGTTGGTTAGTTCAGAAGAGCTTATATTGAATATTGGTTTGCAGAATTATTATTTTTTTTATTCCCAACATGTTATATGGTTTCATATTTTCCTCTAAGGGATTTGTCCCTTGAATTATGATAATGAATAAACCGCCCGAAATTTTCAGGTTATATACTAAGTGTTTGATCTTTATTCCAATAATGTACAGTGTTTGACCCCATTATCTTAATTGAATGTACTGTATGATGACACTTTTGTTAGACATTGGACATATGTATTCTTTTTTTTTTTTTTTTTTGATAAATTTATTTTATTCATTTTATGTCGTATTATATTGTTTTCTTTATACCTTCACCTCATTGCCCCTGTATTTTTTATTTACATAACAAAGACGATTGCCGTCCCCAGTACTTGTTAAAGGTTGAGCCTACTACGCATAGAGGAAATGCAAAATAAGACTGTGCATAATTATTGACTTGGTTGAATGAAGTACTTTAAAAGTAGTTGAAGAGACTAAGAGACCTGTTTTCCAATTTTTATAATTCTTTTTGTATAACAATAAAAGTTGGTCGGTAGTTGTTTTTTAAAAATATCATTCAGAAAAGATGATTTAGATATGTGTTGGCAGGCAAACTAACCTCCTCCCCAAAGGTATTAACTTTTGTGTTGAACTAAAAAAAAAAAAAAAAGGTATAATATATGAAAATGATTTCAATTACTACTGCTAAGGTGTATGTATATAAATATACTTGTCATGTATCACAGGTCATTGTTGTTTTTTCATGCATATTGCTTCCAATTTGGTCAATAAAAAAATGTATTCAGACTCAGATATAATAGTTCCACTTCAAGGTGAAGTAGGATGACTACATTTTTTATGTGATGTTTAGTAAAGGCAAAAATAAAAAAAAAACATTTTCCAACTTAACCCAGAGATTCAATATGCGATATACATTATGCGTTTTCCCATAATGATGATAAAAAAAATAATAATACCTATACTGGCAGTATAATGAAAAATGGACTAAACTGATTTTGGTGACTGTAAATGTTTTTTCTTACCTAGTACTAGAAAAGAAGAGTAGGTTTTGAAAAATTTTAAAACCCTTAAATGTGTCATAATGCGATGTGTGATGCGTTTCCCCATAACAATAAAAAATTGGTATTTCTTAATGAAAAATTAAATGTGCTAAATTGGTTGATTAAAAAGCGTCCGTTATTTCCAACTCAATTTTAGGTCCTTTGGGAAAATCTATGGCTAACGATTGATGCATGAAATTGATCAACCTCGGTATAGCTTAGTTAAGATATAGCAAACTAGAAACTTTACACGAAATTCTTTAATAAAATATTTGTCTTTAGTCTGTAATGCGTAGTATAGAGAAAATGGTTTATAGCCTTACCGCTTAGGATAGGATAGAAAAGAATTTACTTACCGATAGGACCGATAGAGAAATGAAAAGTACGTAGGGAATTTTCTAACCTAATCAGATGCGTAATGTTCAAAGAGTAATAATGGCTAATACGGAGAATGACCCATATCAACATAAGGCAAGGCTCATTATATAAAATAGTGATATTTGAATAAATGAAGTATGTAGGAAGGATGGTTCCCTAAAGTTCAGCGCAGTGGTCCAGATAGCATTAATAAAATTTGCATTAAGTATATTGTTGCAATGGATCGAAACAGTCAGTTTAGGCAATGTGGTCATATTATGATCAGATAGGCAAAGGCTTTACTAATAATGACCCTAGATTCCTAGTAAAATTAATATTAGCCTGTGTAGATATTGCTAATCTGGTCCTTCGATGGTCAAAAATTATCATTAATGCGTATTAGGCTAGAAAAGCATACAGACTTTGAAGTTAATGCTCAGGCTAGAAGATAGTGGTGTAAATTTAAAAAAGCAGTAGGGTGCGTATGTACAAAAAACTATGCCGAGTTGGTATGAAAACACAATCAGTTTGGTTAGAGGTAAATTATATTAGCGAATTGAGTGCCAGTGTTAAAATGAAAAGCATCCCTTTGAAAACAAATGTTGTGTCTAGTTGGTTAGTTCAGAAGAGCTTATATTGAATATTGGTTTGCAGAATTATTATTTTTTTTATTCCCAACATGTTATATGGTTTCATATTTTCCTCTAAGGGATTTATCCCTTGAATTATGATAATGAATAAACCGCCCGAAATTTTCAGGTTATATACTAAGTGTTTGATCTTTATTCCAATAATGTACAGTGTTTGACCCCATTATCTTAATTGAATGTACTGTATGATGACACTTTTGTTAGACATTGGACATATGTATTCTTTTTTTTTTTTTGATAAATTTATTTTATTCATTATATGTCTTATTAATAGTGTTTTCTTTATACCTTCACCTCATTGCCCCTGTATTTTTTATTTACATAACAAAGACGATTGCCGTCCCCAGTACTTGTTAAAGGTTGAGCCTACTACGCATAGAGGAAATGCAAAATAAGACTGTGCATAATTATTGACTATTGGTTGAATGAAGTACTTTAAAAGTAGTTGAAGAGACTAAGAGACCTGTTTTCCAATTTTTATAATTCTTTTTGTATAACAATAAAAGTTGGTCGGTAGTTGTTTTTTAAAAATATCATTCAGAAAAGATGATTTAGATATATGTTGGCAGGCAAACTAACCTCCTCCCCAAAGGTATTAACTTTTGTGTTGAACTAAAAAAAAAAGGTATAATATGAAAATGATTTCAATTACTACTGCTAAGGTGTATGTATATAAATATACTTGTCATGTATCACAGGTCATTGTTGTTTTTTCATGCATATTGCTTCCAATTTGGTCAATAAAAAAATGTATTCAGACTCAGATATAATAGTTCCACTTCAAGGTGAAGTAGGATGACTACATTTTTTATGTGATGTTTAGTAAAGGCAAAAATAATAAAAAAACATTTTCCAACTTAACCCAGAGATTCAATATGCGATATACATTATGCGTTTTCCCATAATGATGATAAAAAAATAATAATACCTATACTGGCAGTATAATGAAAAATGGACTAAACTGATTTTGGTGACTGTAAATGTTTTTTCTTACTTAGTACTAGAAAAAGAAGAGTAGGTTTTGAAAAATTTTAAAACCCTTAAATGTGTCATAATGCGATGTGTTGTTTCCCCATAACAATAAAAAATTGGTATTTCTTAATGAAAAATTAAATGTGCTAAAATGGTTGATTAAAAAGCGTCCGTTATTTCCAACTCAATTTTAGGTCCTTTGGGAAAATCTATGGCTAACGATTGATGCATGAAATTGATCAACCTCGGTGTATAGCTTAGTTAAGATATAGCAAACTAGAAACTTTACACGAAATTCTTTAATAAAATATTTGTCTTTAGTCTGTAATGCGTAGTATAGAGAAGATGGTTAATATCCACACAGCTTAGGATAGGATGGAAAAGAATTTACTTACCGATAGGACAGATAGAGAAATGAAAAGTACGTAAGGAATTTTTCTAACCTAATCAGATGCGTAATGTTCAAAGAGTAATAATGGCTAATACGGAGAATGACCCATATCAACATAGGCAAGGCTCATTATATAAAATAGTGATATTTGAATAAATGAAGTATGTAGGAAGGATGGTTCCCTAAAGTTCAGCGCAGTGGTCCAGATAGCATTAATAAAAGTTGCATTAATTATATTGTTGAAATGGATCGAAACAGTCAGTTTAGGCAATGTGGTCATATTATGATCAGATAGGCAAAGGCTTTACTAATAATGACCCTAGATTCCTAGTAAAATTAATATTAGCCTGTGTAGATATTGCTAATCTGGTCCTTCGATGGTCAAAAATTATCATTAATGCGTATTAGGCTAGAAAAGCATATAGACTTTGAAGTTAATGCTCAGGCTAGAAGATAGTGGTGTAAATTTAAAAAGCAGTAGGGTGCGTATGTACAAAAAACTATGCCGAGTTGGTATGAAAACACAATCAGTTTGGTTAGAGGTAAATTATATTAGCGAATTGAGTGCCAGTGTTAAAATGAAAAGCATCCCTTTGAAAACAAATGTTGTGTCTAGTTGGTTAGTTCAGAAGAGCTTATATTGAATATTGGTTTGCAGAATTATTATTTTTTTTATTCCCAACATGTTATATGGTTTCATATTTTCCTCTAAGGGATTTATCCCTTGAATTATGATAATGAATAAACCGCCCGAAATTTTCAGGTTATATACTAAGTGTTTGATCTTTATTCCAATAATGTACAGTGTTTGACCCCATTATCTTAATTGAATGTACTGTATGATGACACTTTTGTTAGACGTTGGACACATGTATTCTTTTTTTTTTTTTGATAAATTTATTTTATTCATTATATGTCTTATTATATTGTTTTCTTTATACCTTCACCTCATTGCCCCTGTATTTTTTATTTACATAACAAAGACGATTGCCGTCCCCAGTACTTGTTAAAGGTTGAGCCTACTACGCATAGAGGAAATGCAAAATAAGACTGTGCATAATTATTGACTATTGGTTGAATGAAGTACTTTAAAAGTAGTTGAAGAGACTAAGAGACCTGTTTTCCAATTTTTATAATTCTTTTTGTATAACAATAAAAAGTTGGTCGGTAGTTGTTTTTTAAAAATATCATTCAGAAAAGATGATTTAGATATGTGTTGGCAGGCAAACTAACCTCCTCCCCAAAGGTATTAACTTTTGTGTTGAACTAAAAAAAAAAGGTATAATATATGAAAATGATTTCAATTACTACTGTTAAGGTGTATGTATATAAATATACTTGTCATGTATCACAGGTCATTGTTGTTTTTTCATGCATATTGCTTCCAATTTGGTCAATAAAAAAATGTATTCAGACTCAGATATAATAGTTCCACTTCAAGGTGAAGTAGGATGACTACATTTTTTATGTGATGTTTAGTAAAGGCAAAAATTAAAAAAAAAACATTTTCCAACTTAACCCAGAGATTCAATATGCGATATACATTATGCGTTTTCCCATAATGATGATAAAAAAAAATAATAATACCTATACTGGCAGTATAATGAAAAATGGACTAAACTGATTTTGGTGACTGTAAATGTTTTTTCTTACTTAGTACTAGAAAAAGAAGAGTAGGATTTGAAAAATTTTAAAACCCTTAAATGTGTCATAATGCGATGTGTGGTTTCCCCATAACAATAAAAAATTGGTATTTCTTAATGAAAAATTAAATGTGCTAAATTGGTTGATTAAAAAGCGTCCGTTATTTCCAACTCAATTTTAGGTCCTTTGGGAAAATCTATGGCTAACGATTGATGCATGAAATTGATCAACCTCGGTATAGCTTAGTTAAGATATAGCAAACTAGAAACTTTACACGAAATTCTTTAATAAAATATTTGTCTTTAGTCTGTAATGCGTAGTATAGAGAAAATGGTTTATAGCCTTACCGCTTAGGATAGGATAGAAAAGAATTTACTTACCGATAGGACCGATAGAGAAATGAAAAGTACGTAGGGAATTTTCTAACCTAATCAGATGCGTAATGTTCAAAGAGTAATAATGGCTAATACGGAGAATGACCCATATCAACATAAGGCAAGGCTCATTATATAAAATAGTGATATTTGAATAAATGAAGTATGTAGGAAGGATGGTTCCCTAAAGTTCAGCGCAGTGGTCCAGATAGCATTAATAAAATTTGCATTAATTATATTGTTGCAATGGATCGAAACAGTCAGTTTAGGCAATGTGGTCATATTATGATCAGATAGGCAAAGGCTTTACTAATAATGACCCTAGATTCGTAGTAAAATTAATATTAGCCTGTGTAGATATTGCTAATCTGGTCCTTCGATGGTCAAAAATTATCATTAATGCGTATTAGGCTAGAAAAGCATATAGACTTTGAAGTTAATGCTCAGGCTAGAAGATAGTGGTGTAAATTTAAAAAGCAGTAGGGTGCGTATGTACAAAAAACTATTCCGAGTTGGTATGAAAACACAATCAGTTTGGTTAGAGGTTAATTATATTAGCGAATTGAGTGCCAGTGTTAAAATGAAAAGCATCCCTGTGAAAACAAATGTTGTGTCTAGTTGGTTAGTTCAGAAGAGCTTATATTGAATATTGGTTTGCAGAATTATTATTTTTTTTATTCCCAACATGTTATATGGTTTCATATTTTCCTCTAAGGGATTTGTCCCTTGAATTATGATAATGAATAAACCGCCCGAAATTTTCAGGTTATATACTAAGTGTTTGATCTTTATTCCAATAATGTACAGTGTTTGACCCCATTATCTTAATTGAATGTACTGTATGATGACACTTTTGTTAGACATTGGACATATGTATTCTTTTTTTTTTTTTTGATAAATTTATTTTATTCATTTTATGTCGTATTATATTGTTTTCTTTATACCTTCACCTCATTGCCCCTGTATTTTTTATTTACATAACAAAGACGATTGCCGTCCCCAGTACTTGTTAAAGGTTGAGCCTACTACGCATAGAGGAAATGCAAAATAAGACTGTGCATAATTATTGACTATTGGTTGAATGAAGTACTTTAAAAGTAGTTGAAGAGACTAAGAGACCTGTTTTCCAATTTTTATAATTCTTTTTGTATAACAATAAAAGTTGGTCGGTAGTTGTTTTTTAAAAATATCATTCAGAAAAGATGATTTAGATATGTGTTGGCAGGCAAACTAACCTCCTCCCCAAAGGTATTAACTTTTGTGTTGAACTAAAAAAAAAAGGTATAATATATGAAAATGATTTCAATTACTACTGCTAAGGTGTATGTATATAAATATACTTGTCATGTATCACAGGTCATTGTTGTTTTTTCATGCATATTGCTTCCAATTTGGTCAATAAAAAAATGTATTCAGACTCAGATATAATAGTTCCACTTCAAGGTGAAGTAGGATGACTACATTTTTTATGTGATGTTTAGTAAAGGCAAAAATTAAAAAAAAAACATTTTCCAACTTAACCCAGAGATTCAATATGCGATATACATTATGCGTTTTCCCATAATGATGATAAAAAAAAAATAATAATACCTATACTGGCAGTATAATGAAAAATGGACTAAACTGATTTTGGTGACTGTAAATGTTTTTTCTTACCTAGTACTAGAAAAAGAAGAGTAGGTTTTGAAAAATTTTAAAACCCTTAAATGTGTCATAATGCGATGTGTGATGCGTTTCCCCATAACAATAAAAAATTGGTATTTCTTAATGAAAAATTAAATGTGCTAAATTGGTTGATTAAAAAGCGTCCGTTATTTCCAACTCAATTTTAGGTCCTTTGGGAAAATCTATGGCTAACGATTGATGCATGAAATTGATCAACCTCGGTATAGCTTAGTTAAGATATAGCAAACTAGAAACTTTACACGAAATTCTTTAATAAAATATTTGTCTTTAGTCTGTAATGCGTAGTATAGAGAAAATGGTTTATAGCCTTACCGCTTAGGATAGGATAGAAAAGAATTTACTTACCGATAGGACCGATAGAGAAATGAAAAGTACGTAGGGAATTTTCTAACCTAATCAGATGCGTAATGTTCAAAGAGTAATAATGGCTAATACGGAGAATGACCCATATCAACATAAGGCAAGGCTCATTATATAAAATAGTGATATTTGAATAAATGAAGTATGTAGGAAGGATGGTTCCCTAAAGTTCAGCGCAGTGGTCCAGATAGCATTAATAAAAGTTGCATTAATTATATTGTTGAAATGGATCGAAACGGTCAGTTTAGGCAATGTGGTCATATTATGATCAGATAGGCAAAGGCTTTACTAATAATGACCCTAGATTCCTAGTAAAATTAATATTAGCCTGTGTAGATATTGCTAATCTGGTCCTTCGATGGTCAAAAATTATCATTAATGCGTATTAGGCTAGAAAAGCATATAGACTTTGAAGTTAATGCTCAGGCTAGAAGATAGTGGTGTAAATTTAAAAAAGCAGTAGGGTGCGTATGTACAAAAAACTATGCCGAGTTGGTATGAAAACACAATCAGTTTGGTTAGAGGTAAATTATATTAGCGAATTGAGTGCCAGTGTTAAAATGAAAAGCATCCCTTTGAAAACAAATGTTGTGTCTAGTTGGTTAGTTCAGAAGAGCTTATATTGAATATTGGTTTGCAGAATTATTATTTTTTTTATTCCCAACATGTTATATGGTTTCATATTTTCCTCTAAGGGATTTATCCCTTGAATTATGATAATGAATAAACCGCCCGAAATTTTCAGGTTATATACTAAGTGTTTGATCTTTATTCCAATAATGTACAGTGTTTGACCCCATTATCTTAATTGAATGTACTGTATGATGACACTTTTGTTAGACATTGGACATATGTATTCTTTTTTTTTTTTTTGATAAATTTATTTTATTCATTTTATGTCGTATTATATTGTTTTCTTTATACCTTCACCTCATTGCCCCTGTATTTTTTATTTACATAACAAAGACGATTGCCGTCCCCAGTACTTGTTAAAGGTTGAGCCTACTACGCATAGAGGAAATGCAAAATAAGACTGTGCATAATTATTGACTATTGGTTGAATGAAGTACTTTAAAAGTAGTTGAAGAGACTAAGAGACCTGTTTTCCAATTTTTATAATTCTTTTTGTATAACAATAAAAGTTGGTCGGTAGTTGTTTTTTAAAAAAATCATTCAGAAAAGATGATTTAGATATGTGTTGGCAGGCAAACTAACCTCCTCCCCAAAGGTATTAACTTTTGTGTTGAACTAAAAAAAAAGGTATAATATATGAAAATGATTTCAATTACTACTGCTAAGGTGTATGTATATAAATATACTTGTCATGTATCACAGGTCATTGTTGTTTTTTCATGCATATTGCTTCCAATTTGGTCAATAAAAAAATGTATTCAGACTCAGATATAATAGTTCCACTTCAAGGTGAAGTAGGATGACTACATTTTTTATGTGATGTTTAGTAAAGACAAAAATAAAAAAAAAATATATTCCGACTTAACCCAGAGATTCAATATGCGATATACATTATGCGTTTTCCCATAATGATGATAAAAAAAAAATAATAATACCTATACTGGCAGTATAATGATAAATGGACTAAACTGATTTTGGTGACTGTAAATGTTTTTTCTTACTTAGTACTAGAAAAAGAAGAGTAGGTTTTGAAAAATTTTAAAACCCTTAAATGTGTCATAATGCGATGTGTTGTTTCCCCATAACAATAAAAAATTGGTATTTCTTAATGAAAAATTAAATGTGCTAAAATGGTTGATTAAAAAGCGTCCGTTATTTCCAACTCAATTTTAGGTCCTTTGGGAAAATCTATGGCTAACGATTGATGCATGAAATTGATCAACCTCGGTATAGCTTAGTTAAGATATAGCAAACTAGAAACTTTACACGAAATTCTTTAATAAAATATTTGTCTTTAGTCTGTAATGCGTAGTATAGAGAAAATGGTTTATAGCCTTACCGCTTAGGATAGGATAGAAAAGAATTTACTTACCGATAGGACCGATAGAGAAATGAAAAGTACGTAGGGGAATTTTCTAACCTAATCAGATGCGTAATGTTCAAAGAGTAATAATGGCTAATACGGAGAATGACCCATATCAACATAAGGCAAGGCTCATTATATAAAATAGTGATATTTGAATAAATGAAGTATGTAGGAAGGATGGTTCCCTAAAGTTCAGCGCAGTGGTCCAGATAGCATTAATAAAATTTGCATTAATTATATTGTTGCAATGGATCGAAACAGTCAGTTTAGGCAATGTGGTCATATTATGATCAGATAGGCAAAGGCTTTACTAATAATGACCCTAGATTCCTAGTAAAATTAATATTAGCCTGTGTAGATATTGCTAATCTGGTCCTTCGATGGTCAAAAATTATCATTAATGCGTATTAGGCTAGAAAAGCATATAGACTTTGAAGTTAATGCTCAGGCTAGAAGATAGTGGTGTAAATTTAAAAAAGCAGTAGGGTGCGTATGTACAAAAAACTATGCCGAGTTGGTATGAAAACACAATCAGTTTGGTTAGAGGTAAATTATATTAGCGAATTGAGTGCCAGTGTTAAAATGAAAAGCATCCCTTTGAAAACAAATGTTGTCTAGTTGGTTAGTTCAGAAGAGCTTATATTGAATATTGGTTTGCAGAATTATTATTTTTTTTATTCCCAACATGTTATATGGTTTCATATTTTCCTCTAAGGGATTTATCCCTTGAATTATGATAATGAATAAACCGCCCGAAATTTTCAGGTTATATACTAAGTGTTTGATCTTTATTCCAATAATGTACAGTGTTTGACCCCATTATCTTAATTGAATGTACTGTATGATGACACTTTTGTTAGACATTGGACATATGTATTCTTTTTTTTTTTTGATAAATTTATTTTATTCATTTTATGTCGTATTATATTGTTTTCTTTATACCTTCACCTCATTGCCCCTGTATTTTTTATTTACATAACAAAGACGATTGCCGTCCCCAGTACTTGTTAAAGGTTGAGCCTACTACGCATAGAGGAAATGCAAAATAAGACTGTGCATAATTATTGACTATTGGTTGAATGAAGTACTTTAAAAGTAGTTGAAGAGACTAAGAGACCTGTTTTCCAATTTTTATAATTCTTTTTGTATAACAATAAAAGTTGGTCGGTAGTTGTTTTTTAAAAAAATCATTCAGAAAAGATGATTTAGATATGTG
Organism: Bulinus truncatus; assembly: GCA_021962125.1. Classification (NCBI taxonomy): domain Eukaryota; kingdom Metazoa; phylum Mollusca; class Gastropoda; family Planorbidae; genus Bulinus; species Bulinus truncatus. The sequence goes on from JAGDYQ010000003.1 coordinate 7,339,579, forward strand.
TTGGCAGGCAAACTAACCTCCTCCCCAAAGGTATTAACTTTTGTGTTGAACTAAAAAAAAAAGGTATAATATATGAAAATGATTTCAATTACTACTGCTAAGGTGTATGTATATAAATATACTTGTCATGTATCACAGGTCATTGTTGTTTTTTCATGCATATTGCTTCCAATTTGGTCAATAAAAAAATGTATTCAGACTCAGATATAATAGTTCCACTTCAAGGTGAAGTAGGATGACTACATTTTTTATGTGATGTTTAGTAAAGACAAAAATAATAAAAAAATATATTCCGACTTAACCCAGAGATTCAATATGCGATATACATTATGCGTTTTCCCATAATGATGATAAAAAAAAATAATAATACCTATACTGGCAGTATAATGAAAAATGGACTAAACTGATTTTGGTGACTGTAAATGTTTTTTCTTACTTAGTACTAGAAAAAGAAGAGTAGGTTTTGAAAAATTTTAAAACCCTTAAATGTGTCATAATGCGATGTGTTGTTTCCCCATAACAATAAAAAATTGGTATTTCTTAATGAAAAATTAAATGTGCTAAAATGGTTGATTAAAAAGCGTCCGTTATTTCCAACTCAATTTTAGGTCCTTTGGGAAAATCTATGGCTAACGATTGATGCATGAAATTGATCAACCTCGGTATAGCTTAGTTAAGATATAGCAAACTAGAAACTTTACACGAAATTCTTTAATAAAATATTTGTCTTTAGTCTGTAATGCGTAGTATAGAGAAAATGGTTTATAGCCTTACCGCTTAGGATAGGATAGAAAAGAATTTACTTACCGATAGGACCGATAGAGAAATGAAAAGTACGTAGGGAATTTTCTAACCTAATCAGATGCGTAATGTTCAAAGAGTAATAATGGCTAATACGGAGAATGACCCATATCAACATAAGGCAAGGCTCATTATATAAAATAGTGATATTTGAATAAATGAAGTATGTAGGAAGGATGGTTCCCTAAAGTTCAGCGCAGTGGTCCAGATAGCATTAATAAAAGTTGCATTAATTATATTGTTGAAATGGATCGAAACAGTCAGTTTAGGCAATGTGGTCATATTATGATCAGATAGGCAAAGGCTTTACTAATAATGACCCTAGATTCCTAGTAAAATTAATATTAGCCTGTGTAGATATTGCTAATCTGGTCCTTCGATGGTCAAAAATTATCATTAATGCGTATTAGGCTAGAAAAGCATATAGACTTTGAAGTTAATGCTCAGGCTAGAAGATAGTGGTGTAAATTTAAAAAGCAGTAGGGTGCGTATGTACAAAAAACTATGCCGAGTTGGTATGAAAACACAATCAGTTTGGTTAGAGGTAAATTATATTAGCGAATTGAGTGCCAGTGTTAAAATGAAAAGCATCCCTTTGAAAACAAATGTTGTGTCTAGTTGGTTAGTTCAGAAGAGCTTATATTGAATATTGGTTTGCAGAATTATTATTTTTTTTATTCCCAACATGTTATATGGTTTCATATTTTCCTCTAAGGGATTTGTCCCTTGAATTATGATAATGAATAAACCGCCCGAAATTTTCAGGTTATATACTAAGTGTTTGATCTTTATTCCAATAATGTACAGTGTTTGACCCCATTATCTTAATTGAATGTACTGTATGATGACACTTTTGTTAGACATTGGACATATGTATTCTTTTTTTTTTTTTGATAAATTTATTTTATTCATTTTATGTCGTATTATATTGTTTTCTTTATACCTTCACCTCATTGCCCCTGTATTTTTTATTTACATAACAAAGACGATTGCCGTCCCCAGTACTTGTTAAAGGTTGAGCCTACTACGCATAGAGGAAATGCAAAATAAGACTGTGCATAATTATTGACTATTGGTTGAATGAAGTACTTTAAAAGTAGTTGAAGAGACTAAGAGACCTGTTTTCCAATTTTTATAATTCTTTTTGTATAACAATAAAAGTTGGTCGGTAGTTGTTTTTAAAAAAATCATTCAGAAAAGATGATTTAGATATGTGTTGGCAGGCAAACTAACCTCCTCCCCAAAGGTATTAACTTTTGTGTTGAACTAAAAAAAAAAGGTATAATATATGAAAATGATTTCAATTACTACTGCTAAGGTGTATGTATATAAATATACTTGTCATGTATCACAGGTCATTGTTGTTTTTTCATGCATATTGCTTCCAATTTGGTCAATAAAAAAATGTATTCAGACTCAGATATAATAGTTCCACTTCAAGGTGAAGTAGGATGACTACATTTTTTATGTGATGTTTAGTAAAGACAAAAATAATAAAAAAATATATTCCGACTTAACCCAGAGATTCAATATGCGATATACATTATGCGTTTTCCCATAATGATGATAAAAAAAAATAATAATACCTATACTGGCAGTATAATGAAAAATGGACTAAACTGATTTTGGTGACTGTAAATGTTTTTTCTTACTTAGTACTAGAAAAAGAAGAGTAGGTTTTGAAAAATTTTAAAACCCTTAAATGCGTCATAATGCGATGTGTGATGCGTTTCCCCATAACAATAAAAAATTGGTATTTCTTAATGAAAAATTAAATGTGCTAAATTGGTTGATTAAAAAGCGTCTGTTATTTCCAACTCAATTTTAGGTCCTTTGGGAAAATCTATGGCTAACGATTGATGCATGAAATTGATCAACCTCGGTATAGCTTAGTTAAGATATAGCAAACTAGAAACTTTACACGAAATTCTTTAATAAAATATTTGTCTTTAGTCTGTAATGCGTAGTATAGAGAAAATGGTTTATAGCCTTACCGCTTAGGATAGGATAGAAAAGAATTTACTTACCGATAGGACCGATAGAGAAATGAAAAGTACGTAGGGAATTTTCTAACCTAATCAGATGCGTAATGTTCAAAGAGTAATAATGGCTAATACGGAGAATGACCCATATCAACATAAGGCAAGGCTCATTATATAAAATAGTGATATTTGAATAAATGAAGTATGTAGGAAGGATGGTTCCCTAAAGTTCAGCGCAGTGGTCCAGATAGCATTAATAAAATTTGCATTAATTATATTGTTGCAATGGATCGAAACAGTCAGTTTAGGCAATGTGGTCATATTATGATCAGATAGGCAAAGGCTTTACTAATAATGACCCTAGATTCCTAGTAAAATTAATATTAGCCTGTGTAGATATTGCTAATCTGGTCCTTCGATGGTCAAAAATTATCATTAATGCGTATTAGGCTAGAAAAGCATATAGACTTTGAAGTTAATGCTCAGGCTAGAAGATAGTGGTGTAAATTTAAAAAGCAGTAGGGTGCGTATGTACAAAAAACTATGCCGAGTTGGTATGAAAACACAATCAGTTTGGTTAGAGGTAAATTATATTAGCGAATTGAGTGCCAGTGTTAAAATGAAAAGCATCCCTTTGAAAACAAATGTTGTGTCTAGTTGGTTAGTTAAGAAGAGCTTATATTGAATATTGGTTTGCAGAATTATTATTTTTTTTATTCCCAACATGTTATATGGTTTCATATTTTCCTCTAAGGGATTTATCCCTTGAATTATGATAATGAATAAACCGCCCGAAATTTTCAGGCTATATACTAAGTGTTTGATCTTTATTCCAATAATGTACAGTGTTTGACCCCATTATCTTAATTGAATGTACTGTATGATGACACTTTTGTTAGACATTGGACACATGTATTCTTTTTTTTTTTTTTGATAAATTTATTTTATTCATTTTATGTCTTATTATATTGTTTTCTTTATACCTTCACCTCATTGCCCCTGTATTTTTTATTTACATAACAAAGACGATTGCCGTACCCAGTACTTGTTAAAGGTTGAGCCTACTACGCATAGAGGAAATGCAAAATAAGACTGTGCATAATTATTGACTATTGGTTGAATGAAGTACTGTAAAAGTAGTTGAAGAGACTAAGAGACCTGTTTCCCAATTTTTATAATTCTTTTTGTATAACAATAAAAGTTGGTCGGTAGTTGTTTTTTAAAAATATCATTCAGAAAAGATGATTTAGATATGTGTTGGCAGGCAAACTAACCTCCTCCCCAAAGGTATTAACTTTTGTGTTGAACTAAAAAAAAAAAGGTATAATATGAAAATGATTTCAATTACTACTGCTAAGGTGTATGTATATAAATATACTTGTCATGTATCACAGGTCATTGTTGTTTTTTCATGCATATTGCTTCCAATTTGGTCAATAAAAAAATGTATTCAGACTCAGATATAATAGTTCCACTTCAAGGTGAAGTAGGATGACTAAATTTTTTATGTGACGTTTAGTAAAGACAAAAATAATAAAAAAATATATTCCGACTTAACCCAGAGATTCAATATGCGATATACATTATGCGTTTTCCCATAATGATGATAAAAAAAAAATAATACCTATACTGGCAGTATAATGAAAAATGGACTAAACTGATTTTGGTGACTGTAAATGTTTTTTCTTACTTAGTACTAGAAAAAGAAGAGTAGGTTTTGAAAAATTTTAAAACCCTTAAATGCGTCATAATGCGATGTGTGGTTTCCCCATAACAATAAAAAATTGGTATTTCTTAATGAAAAATTAAATGTACTAAATTGGTTGATTAAAAAGCGTCCGTTATTTCCAACTCAATTTTAGGTCCTTTGGGAAAATCTATGGCTAACGATTGATGCATGAAATTGATCAACCTCGGTGTATAGCTTAGTTAAGATATAGCAAACTAGAAACTTTACACGAAATTCTTTAATAAAATATTTGTCTTTAGTCTGTAATGCGTAGTATAGAGAAGATGGTTAATATCCACACAGCTTAGGATAGGATGGAAAAGAATTTACTTACCGATAGGACAGATAGAGAAATGAAAAGTACGTAAGGAATTTTCTAACCTAATCAGATGCGTAATGTTCAAAGAGTAATAATGGCTAATACGGAGAATGACCCATATCAACATAAGGCAAGGCTCATTATATAAAATAGTGATATTTGAATAAATGAAGTATGTAGGAAGGATGGTTCCCTAAAGTTCAGCGCAGTGGTCCAGATAGCATTAATAAAAGTTGCATTAATTATATTGTTGAAATGGATCGAAACAGTCAGTTTAGGCAATGTGGTCATATTATGATCAGATAGGCAAAGGCTTTACTAATAATGACCCTAGATTCCTAGTAAAATTAATATTAGCCTGTGTAGATATTGCTAATCTGGTCCTTCGATGGTCAAAAATTATCATTAATGCGTATTAGGCTAGAAAAGCATATAGACTTTGAAGTTAATGCTCAGGCTAGAAGATAGTGGTGTAAATTTAAAAAAGCAGTAGGGTGCGTATGTACAAGAAACTATGCCGAGTTGGTATGAAAACACAATCAGTTTGGTTAGAGGTAAATTATATTAGCGAATTGAGTGCCAGTGTTAAAATGAAAAGCATCCCTTTGAAAACAAATGTTGTGTCTAGTTGGTTAGTTCAGAAGAGCTTATATTGAATATTGGTTTGCAGAATTATTATTTTTTTTATTCCCAACATGTTATATGGTTTCATATTTTCCTCTAAGGGATTTATCCCTTGAATTATGATAATGAATAAACCGCCCGAAATTTTCAGGTTATATACTAAGTGTTTGATCTTTATTCCAATAATGTACAGTGTTTGACCCCATTATCTTAATTGAATGTACTGTATGATGACACTTTTGTTAGACGTTGGACACATGTATTCTTTTTTTTTTTTTTTGATAAATTTATTTTATTCATTATATGTCTTATTATATTGTTTTCTTTATACCTTCACCTCATTGCCCCTGTATTTTTTATTTACATAACAAAGACGATTGCCGTCCCCAGTACTTGTTAAAGGTTGAGCCTACTACGCATAGAGGAAATGCAAAATAAGACTGTGCATAATTATTGACTATTGGTTGAATGAAGTACTTTAAAAGTAGTTGAAGAGACTAAGAGACCTGTTTTCCAATTCTTATAATTCTTTTTGTATAACAATAAAAGTTGGTCGGTAGTTGTTTTTTAAAAATATCATTCAGAAAAGATGATTTAGATATGTGTTGGCAGGCAAACTAACCTCCTCCCCAAAGGTATTAACTTTTGTGTTGAACTAAAAAAAAAAAGGTATAATATGAAAATGATTTCAATTACTACTGCTAAGGTGTATGTATATAAATATACTTGTCATGTATCACAGGTCATTGTTGTTTTTTCATGCATATTGCTTCCAATTTGGTCAATAAAAAAATGTATTCAGACTCAGATATAATAGTTCCACTTCAAGGTGAAGTAGGATGACTACATTTTTTATGTGATGTTTAGTAAAGGCAAAAATTAAAAAAAAAACATTTTCCAACTTAACCCAGAGATTCAATATGCGATATACATTATGCGTTTTCCCATAATGATGATAAAAAAAAATAATAATACCTATACTGGCAGTATAATGAAAAATGGACTAAACTGATTTTGGTGACTGTAAATGTTTTTTCTTACTTAGTACTAGAAAAAGAAGAGTAGGTATTGAAAAATTTTAAAACCCTTAAATGTGTCATAATGCGATGTGTTGTTTCCCCATAACAATAAAAAATTGGTATTTCTTAATGAAAAATTAAATGTGCTAAAATGGTTGATTAAAAAGCGTCCGTTTTTTCCAACTCAATTTTAGGTCCTTTGGGAAAATCTATGGCTAACGATTGATGCATGAAATTGATCAACCTCGGTATAGCTTAGTTAAGATATAGCAAACTAGAAACTTTACACGAAATTCTTTAATAAAATATTTGTCTTTAGTCTGTAATGCGTAGTATAGAGAAGATGGTTAATATCCACACAGCTTAGGATAGGATGGAAAAGAATTTACTTACCGATAGGACAGATAGAGAAATGAAAAGTACGTAAGGAATTTTCTAACCTAATCAGATGCGTAATGTTCAAAGAGTAATAATGGCTAATACGGAGAATGACCCATATCAACATAAGGCAAGGCTCATTATATAAAATAGTGATATTTGAATAAATGAAGTATGTAGGAAGGATGGTTCCCTAAAGTTCAGCGCAGTGGTCCAGATAGCATTAATAAAAGTTGCATTAATTATATTGTTGAAATGGATCGAAACAGTCAGTTTAGGCAATGTGGTCATATTATGATCAGATAGGCAAAGGCTTTACTAATAATGACCCTAGATTCCTAGTAAAATTAATATTAGCCTGTGTAGATATTGCTAATCTGGTCCTTCGATGGTCAAAAATTATCATTAATGCGTATTAGGCTAGAAAAGCATATAGACTTTGAAGTTAATGCTCAGGCTAGAAGATAGTGGTGTAAATTTAAAAAGCAGTAGGGTGCGTATGTACAAAAAACTATGCCGAGTTGGTATGAAAACACAATCAGTTTGGTTAGAGGTAAATTATATTAGCGAATTGAGTGCCAGTGTTAAAATGAAAAGCATCCCTTTGAAAACAAATGTTGTGTCTAGTTGGTTAGTTCAGAAGAGCTTATATTGAATATTGGTTTGCAGAATTATTATTTTTTTTATTCCCAACATGTTATATGGTTTCATATTTTCCTCTAAGGGATTTATCCCTTGAATTATGATAATGAATAAACCGCCCGAAATTTTCAGGTTATATACTAAGTGTTTGATCTTTATTCCAATAATGTACAGTGTTTGACCCCATTATCTTAATTGAATGTACTGTATGATGACACTTTTGTTAGACGTTGGACACATGTATTCTTTTTTTTTTTTTGATAAATTTATTTTATTCATTTTATGTCTTATTATATTGTTTTCTTTATACCTTCACCTCATTGCCCCTGTATTTTTTATTTACATAACAAAGACGATTGCCGTCCCCAGTACTTGTTAAAGGTTGAGCCTACTACGCATAGAGGAAATGCAAAATAAGACTGCATAATTATTGACTATTGGTTGAATGAAGTACTTTAAAAGTAGTTGAAGAGACTAAGAGACCTGTTTCCCAATTTTTATAATTCTTTTTGTATAACAATAAAAGTTGGTCGGTAGTTGTTTTTTAAAAATATCATTCAGAAAAGATGATTTAGATATGTGTTGGCAGGCAAACTAACCTCCTCCCCAAAGGTATTAACTTTTGTGTTGAACTAAAAAAAAAAGGTATAATATATGAAAATGATTTCAATTACTACTGCTAAGGTGTATGTATATAAATATACTTGTCATGTATCACAGGTCATTGTTGTTTTTTCATGCATATTGCTTCCAATTTGGTCAATAAAAAAATGTATTCAGACTCAGATATAATAGTTCCACTTCAAGGTGAAGTAGGATGACTACATTTTTTATGTGATGTTTAGTAAAGGCAAAAATAATAAAAAAACATTTTCCAACTTAACCCAGAGATTCAATATGCGATATACATTATGCGTTTTCCCATAATGATGATAAAAAAAATAATAATACCTATACTGGCAGTATAATGAAAAATGGACTAAACTGATTTTGGTGACTGTAAATGTTTTTTCTTACTTAGTACTAGAAAAGAAGAGTAGGATTTGAAAAATTTTAAAACCCCTAAATGTGTCATAATGCGATGTGTGGTTTCCCCATAACAATAAAAAATTGGTATTTCTTAATGAAAAATTAAATGTGCTAAATTGGTTGATTAAAAAGCGTCCGTTATTTCCAACTCAATTTTAGGTCCTTTGGGAAAATCTATGGCTAACGATTGATGCATGAAATTGATCAACCTCGGTATAGCTTAGTTAAGATATAGCAAACTAGAAACTTTACACGAAATTCTTTAATAAAATATTTGTCTTTAGTCTGTAATGCGTAGTATAGAGAAAATGGTTTATAGCCTTACCGCTTAGGATAGGATAGAAAAGAATTTACTTACCGATAGGACCGATAGAGAAATGAAAAGTACGTAGGGAATTTTCTAACCTAATCAGATGCGTAATGTTCAAAGAGTAATAATGGCTAATACGGAGAATGACCCATATCAACATAAGGCAAGGCTCATTATATAAAATAGTGATATTTGAATAAATGAAGTATGTAGGAAGGATGGTTCCCTAAAGTTCAGCGCAGTGGTCCAGATAGCATTAATAAAATTTGCATTAATTATATTGTTGCAATGGATCGAAACAGTCAGTTTAGGCAATGTGGTCATATTATGATCAGATAGGCAAAGGCTTTACTAATAATGACCCTAGATTCCTAGTAAAATTAATATTAGCCTGTGTAGATATTGCTAATCTGGTCCTTCGATGGTCAAAAATTATCATTAATGCGTATTAGGCTAGAAAAGCATACAGACTTTGAAGTTAATGCTCAGGCTAGAAGATAGTGGTGTAAATTTAAAAAGCAGTAGGGTGCGTATGTACAAAAAACTATGCCGAGTTGGTATGAAAACACAATCAGTTTGGTTAGAGGTAAATTATATTAGCGAATTGAGTGCCAGTGTTAAAATGAAAAGCATCCCTTTGAAAACAAATGTTGTGTCTAGTTGGTTAGTTCAGAAGAGCTTATATTGAATATTGGTTTGCAGAATTATTATTTTTTTTATTCCCAACATGTTATATGGTTTCATATTTTCCTCTAAGGGATTTATCCCTTGAATTATGATAATGAATAAACCGCCCGAAATTTTCAGGTTATATACTAAGTGTTTGATCTTTATTCCAATAATGTACAGTGTTTGACCCCATTATCTTAATTGAATGTACTGTATGATGACACTTTTGTTAGACGTTGGACACATGTATTCTTTTTTTTTTTTTGATAAATTTATTTTATTCATTATATGTCTTATTATATTGTTTTCTTTATACCTTCACCTCATTGCCCCTGTATTTTTTATTTACATAACAAAGACGATTGCCGTCCCCAGTACTTGTTAAAGGTTGAGCCTACTACGCATAGAGGAAATGCAAAATAAGACTGTGCATAATTATTGACTATTGGTTGAATGAAGTACTTTAAAAGTAGTTGAAGAGACTAAGAGACCTGTTTTCCAATTTTTATAATTCTTTTTGTATAACAATAAAAGTTGGTCGGTAGTTGTTTTTTAAAAATATCATTCAGAAAAGATGATTTAGATATATGTTGGCAGGCAAACTAACCTCCTCCCCAAAGGTATTAACTTTTGTGTTGAACTAAAAAAAAAAGGTATAATATGAAAATGATTTCAATTACTACTGCTAAGGTGTATGTATATAAATATACTTGTCATGTATCACAGGTCATTGTTGTTTTTTCATGCATATTGCTTCCAATTTGGTCAATAAAAAAATGTATTCAGACTCAGATATAATAGTTCCACTTCAAGGTGAAGTAGGATGACTACATTTTTTATGTGACGTTTAGTAAAGACAAAAATAATAAAAAAATATATTCCGACTTAACCCAGAGATTCAATATGCGATATACATTATGCGTTTTCCCATAATGATGATAAAAAAAAAATAATACCTATACTGGCAGTATAATGAAAAATGGACTAAACTGATTTTGGTGACTGTAAATGTTTTTTCTTACTTAGTACTAGAAAAAGAAGAGTAGGTTTTGAAAAATTTTAAAAACCTTAAATGCGTCATAATGCGATGTGTGGTTTCCCCATAACAATAAAAAATTGGTATTTCTTAATGAAAAATTAAATGTACTAAATTGGTTGATTAAAAAGCGTCCGTTATTTCCAACTCAATTTTAGGTCCTTTGGGAAAATCTATGGCTAACGATTGATGCATAAAATTGATCAACCTCGGGTATAGCTTAGTTAAGATATAGCAAACTAGAAACTTTACACGAAATTCTTTAATAAAATATTTGTCTTTAGTCTGTAATGCGTAGTATAGAGAAGATGGTTAATATCCACACAGCTTAGGATAGGATGGAAAAGAATTTACTTACCGATAGGACAGATAGAGAAATGAAAAGTACGTAAGGAATTTTCTAACCTAATCAGATGCGTAATGTTCAAAGAGTAATAATGGCTAATACGGAGAATGACCCATATCAACATAAGGCAAGGCTCATTATATAAAATAGTGATATTTGAATAAATGAAGTATGTAGGAAGGATGGTTCCCTAAAGTTCAGCGCAGTGTCCAGATAGCATTAATAAAAGTTGCATTAATTTTATTGTTGAAATGGATCGAAACGGTCAGTTTAGGCAATGTGGTCATATTATGATCAGATAGGCAAAGGCTTTACTAATAATGACCCTAGATTCCTAGTAAAATTAATATTAGCCTGTGTAGATATTGCTAATCTGGTCCTTCGATGGTCAAAAATTATCATTAATGCGTATTAGGCTAGAAAAGCATATAGACTTTGAAGTTAATGCTCAGGCTAGAAGATAGTGGTGTAAATTTAAAAAGCAGTAGGGTGCGTATGTACAAAAAACTATGCCGAGTTGGTATGAAAACACAATCAGTTTGGTTAGAGGTTAATTATATTAGCGAATTGAGTGCCAGTGTTAAAATGAAAAGCATCCCTTTGAAAACAAATGTTGTGTCTAGTTGGTTAGTTCAGAAGAGCTTATATTGAATATTGGTTTGCAGAATTATTATTTTTTTTATTCCCAACATGTTATATGGTTTCATATTTTCCTCTAAGGGATTTATCCCTTGAATTATGATAATGAATAAACCGCCCGAAATTTTCAGGTTATATACTAAGTGTTTGATCTTTATTCCAATAATGTACAGTGTTTGACCCCATTATCTTAATTGAATGTACTGTATGATGACACTTTTGTTAGACGTTGGACACATGTATTCTTTTTTTTTTTTTTTGATAAATTTATTTTATTCATTATATGTCTTATTATATTGTTTTCTTTATACCTTCACCTCATTGCCCCTGTATTTTTTATTTACATAACAAAGACGATTGCCGTCCCCAGTACTTGTTAAAGGTTGAGCCTACTACGCATAGAGGAAATGCAAAATAAGACTGCATAATTATTGACTATTGGTTGAATGAAGTACTTTAAAAGTAGTTGAAGAGACTAAGAGACCTGTTTCCCAATTTTTATAATTCTTTTTGTATAACAATAAAAGTTGGTCGGTAGTTGTTTTTTAAAAAATATCATTCAGAAAAGATGATTTAGATATGTGTTGTCAGGCAAACTAACCTCCTCCCCAAAGGTATTAACTTTTGTGTTGAACTAAAAAAAAAAAGGTATAATATGAAAATGATTTCAATTACTACTGCTAAGGTGTATGTATATAAATATACTTGTCATGTATCACAGGTCATTGTTGTTTTTTCATGCATATTGCTTCCAATTTGGTCAATAAAAAAATGTATTCAGACTCAGATATAATAGTTCCACTTCAAGGTGAAGTAGGATGACTAATTTTTTATGTGACGTTTAGTAAAGACAAAAATAATAAAAAAATATATTCCGACTTAACCCAGAGATTCAATATGCGATATACATTATGCGTTTTCCCATAATGATGATAAAAAAAAAATAATACCTATACTGGCAGTATAATGAAAAATGGACTAAACTGATTTTGGTGACTGTAAATGTTTTTTCTTACTTAGTACTAGAAAAAGAAGAGTAGGTTTTGAAAAATTTTAAAACCCTTAAATGCGTCATAATGCGATGTGTGGTTTCCCCATAACAATAAAAAATTGGTATTTCTTAATGAAAAATTAAATGTACTAAATTGGTTGATTAAAAAGCGTCCGTTATTTCCAACTCAATTTTAGGTCCTTTGGGAAAATCTATGGCTAACGATTGATGCATAAAATTGATCAACCTCGGTATAGCTTAGTTAAGATATAGCAAACTAGAAACTTTACACGAAATTCTTTAATAAAATATTTGTCTTTAGTCTGTAATGCGTAGTATAGAGAAAATGGTTTATAGCCTTACCGCTTAGGATAGGATGGAAAAGAATTTACTTACCGATAGGACAGATAGAGAAATGAAAAGTACGTAAGGAATTTTCTAACCTAATCAGATGCGTAATGTTCAAAGAGTAATAATGGCTAATACGGAGAATGACCCATATCAACATAAGGCAAGGCTCATTATATAAAATAGTAATATTTGAATAAATGAAGTATGTAGGAAGGATGGTTCCCTAAAGTTCAACGCAGTGTCCAGATAGCATTAATAAAAGTTGCATTAATTTTATTGTTGAAATGGATCGAAACAGTCAGTTTAGGCAATGTGGTCATATTATGATCAGATAGGCAAAGGCTTTACTAATAATGACCCTAGATTCCTAGTAAAATTAATATTAGCCTGTGTAGATATTGCTAATCTGGTCCTTCGATGGTCAAAAATTATCATTAATGCGTATTAGGCTAGAAAAGCATATAGACTTTGAAGTTAATGCTCAGGCTAGAAGATAGTGGTGTAAATTTAAAAAGCAGTAGGGTGCGTATGTACAAAAAACTATGCCGAGTTGGTATGAAAACACAATCAGTTTGGTTAGAGGTAAATTATATTAGCGAATTGAGTGCCAGTGTTAAAATGAAAAGCATCCCTTTGAAAACAAATGTTGTGTCTAGTTGGTTAGTTCAGAAGAGCTTATATTGAATATTGGTTTGCAGAATTATTATTTTTTTTATTCCCAACATGTTATATGGTTTCATATTTTCCTCTAAGGGATTTATCCCTTGAATTATGATAATGAATAAACCGCCCGAAATTTTCAGGCTATATACTAAGTGTTTGATCTTTATTCCAATAATGTACAGTGTTTGACCCCATTATCTTAATTGAATGTACTGTATGATGACACTTTTGTTAGACGTTGGACACATGTATTCTTTTTTTTTTTTTGATAAATTTATTTTATTCATTATATGTCTTATTATATTGTTTTCTTTATACCTTCACCTCATTGCCCCTGTATTTTTTATTTACATAACAAAGACGATTGCCGTCCCCAGTACTTGTTAAAGGTTGAGCCTACTACGCATAGAGGAAATGCAAAATAAGACTGTGCATAATTATTGACTATTGGTTGAATGAAGTACTGTAAAAGTAGTTGAAGAGACTAAGAGACCTGTTTCCCAATTTTTATAATTCTTTTTGTATAACAATAAAAGTTGGTCGGTAGTTGTTTTTTAAAATATCATTCAGAAAAGATGATTTAGATATGTGTTGTCAGGCAAACTAACCTCCTCCCCAAAGGTATTAACTTTTGTGTTGAACTAAAAAAAAAAAAGGTATATATATGAAAATGATTTCAATTACTACTGCTAAGGTGTATGTATATAAATATACTTGTCATGTATCACAGGTCATTGTTGTTTTTTCATGCATATTGCTTCCAATTTGGTCAATAAAAAAATGTATTCAGACTCAGATATAATAGTTCCACTTCAAGGTGAAGTAGGATGACTAAATTTTTTATGTGACGTTTAGTAAAGACAAAAATAAAAAAAAAAAATATATTCCAACTTAACCCAGAGATTCAATATGCGATATACATTATGCGTTTTCCCATAATGATGATAAAAAAAATAATAATACCTATACTGGCAGTATAATGAAAAATGGACTAAACTGATTTTGGTGACTGTAAATGTTTTTTCTTACTTAGTACTAGAAAAAGAAGAGTAGGTTTTGAAAAATTTTAAAAACCTTAAATGTGTCATAATGCGATGTGTGGTTTCCCCATAACAATAAAAAATTGGTATTTCTTAATGAAAAATTAAATGTACTAAATTGGTTGATTAAAAAGCGTCCGTTATTTCCAACTCAATTTTAGGTCCTTTGGGAAAATCTATGGCTAACAATTGATGCATGAAATTGATCAACCTCGGTATAGCTTAGTTAAGATATAGCAAACTAGAAACTTTACACGAAATTCTTTAATAAAATATTTGTCTTTAGTCTGTAATGCGTAGTATAGAGAAAATGGTTTATAGCCTTACCGCTTAGGATAGGATAGAAAAGAATTTACTTACCGATAGGACAGATAGAGAAATGAAAAGTACGTAGGGAATTTTCTAACCTAATCAGATGCGTAATGTTCAAAGAGTAATAATGGCTAATACGGAGAATGACCCATATCAACATAAGGCAAGGCTCATTATATAAAATAGTGATATTTGAATAAATGAAGTATGTAGGAAGGATGGTTCCCTAAAGTTCAACGCAGTGTCCAGATAGCATTAATAAAAGTTGCATTAATTTTATTGTTGAAATGGATCGAAACGGTCAGTTTAGGCAATGTGGTCATATTATGATCAGATAGGCAAAGGCTTTACTAATAATGACCCTAGATTCCTAGTAAAATTAATATTAGCCTGTGTAGATATTGCTAATCTGGTCCTTCGATGGTCAAAAATTATCATTAATGCGTATTAGGATAGAAAAGCATATAGACTTTGAAGTTAATGCTCAGGCTAGAAGATAGTGGTGTAAATTTAAAAAAGCAGTAGGGTGCGTATGTACAAAAAACTATGCCGAGTTGGTATGAAAACACAATCAGTTTGGTTAGAGGTAAATTATATTAGCGAATTGAGTGCCAGTGTTAAAATGAAAAGCATCCCTTTGAAAACAAATGTTGTGTCTAGTTGGTTAGTTCAGAAGAGCTTATATTGAATATTGGTTTGCAGAATTATTATTTTTTTTATTCCCAACATGTTATATGGTTTCATATTTTCCTCTAAGGGATTTGTCCCTTGAATTATGATAATGAATAAACCGCCCGAAATTTTCAGGTTATATACTAAGTGTTTGATCTTTATTCCAATAATGTACAGTGTTTGACCCCATTATCTTAATTGAATGTACTGTATGATGACACTTTTGTTAGACATTGGACATATGTATTCTTTTTTTTTTTTTTTTTGATAAATTTATTTTATTCATTTTATGTCTTATTAATATTGTTTTCTTTATACCTTCACCTCATTGCCCCTGTATTTTTTATTTACATAACAAAGACGATTGCCGTCCCCAGTACTTGTTAAAGGTTGAGCCTACTACGCATAGAGGAAATGCAAAATAAGACTGTGCATAATTATTGACTATTGGTTGAATGAAGTACTTTAAAAGTAGTTGAAGAGACTAAGAGACCTGTTTTCCAATTTTTATAATTCTTTTTGTATAACAATAAAAGTTGGTCGGTAGTTGTTTTTTAAAAATATCATTCAGAAAAGATGATTTAGATATGTGTTGGCAGGCAAACTAACCTCCTCCCCAAAGGTATTAACTTTTGTGTTGAACTAAAAAAAAAAAAGGTATAATATGAAAATGATTTCAATTACTACTGCTAAGGTGTATGTATATAAATATACTTGTCATGTATCACAGGTCATTGTTGTTTTTTCATGCATATTGCTTCCAATTTGGTCAATAAAAAAATGTATTCAGACTCAGATATAATAGTTCCACTTCAAGGTGAAGTAGGATGACTAAATTTTTTATGTGACGTTTAGTAAAGACAAAAATAATAAAAAAATATATTCCGACTTAACCCAGAGATTCAATATGCGATATACATTATGCGTTTTCCCATAATGATGATAAAAAAAAATAATACCTATACTGGCAGTATAATGAAAAATGGACTAAACTGATTTTGGTGACTGTAAATGTTTTTTCTTACTTAGTACTAGAAAAAGAAGAGTAGGTTTTGAAAAATTTTAAAAACCTTAAATGCGTCATAATGCGATGTGTGGTTTCCCCATAACAATAAAAAATTGGTATTTCTTAATGAAAAATTAAATGTACTAAATTGGTTGATTAAAAAGCGTCCGTTATTTCCAACTCAATTTTAGGTCCTTTGGGAAAATCTATGGCTAACGATTGATGCATAAAATTGATCAACCTCGGTATAGCTTAGTTAAGATATAGCAAACTAGAAACTTTACACGAAATTCTTTAATAAAATATTTGTCTTTAGTCTGTAATGCGTAGTATAGAGAAAATGGTTTATAGCCTTACCGCTTAGGATAGGATAGAAAAGAATTTACTTACCGATAGGACCGATAGAGAAATGAAAAGTACGTAGGGAATTTTCTAACCTAATCAGATGCGTAATGTTCAAAGAGTAATAATGGCTAATACGGAGAATGACCCATATCAACATAAGGCAAGGCTCATTATATAAAATAGTGATATTTGAATAAATGAAGTATGTAGGAAGGATGGTTCCCTAAAGTTCAACGCAGTGTCCAGATAGCATTAATAAAATTTGCATTAATTATATTGTTGCAATGGATCGAAACAGTCAGTTTAGGCAATGTGGTCATATTATGATCAGATAGGCAAAGGCTTTACTAATAATGACCCTAGATTCCTAGTAAAATTAATATTAGCCTGTGTAGATATTGCTAATCTGGTCCTTCGATGGTCAAAAATTATCATTAATGCGTATTAGGCTAGAAAAGCATATAGACTTTGAAGTTAATGCTCAGGCTAGAAGATAGTGGTGTAAATTTAAAAAAGCAGTAGGGTGCGTATGTACAAAAAACTATGCCGAGTTGGTATGAAAACACAATCAGTTTGGTTAGAGGTAAATTATATTAGCGAATTGAGTGCCAGTGTTAAAATGAAAAGCATCCCTTTGAAAACAAATGTTGTGTCTAGTTGGTTAGTTCAGAAGAGCTTATATTGAATATTGGTTTGCAGAATTATTATTTTTTTTATTCCCAACATGTTATATGGTTTCATATTTTCCTCTAAGGGATTTATCCCTTGAATTATGATAATGAATAAACCGCCCGAAATTTTCAGGCTATATACTAAGTGTTTGATCTTTATTCCAATAATGTACAGTGTTTGACCCCATTATCTTAATTGAATGTACTGTATGATGACACTTTTGTTAGACATTGGACACATGTATTCTTTTTTTTTTTTTGATAAATTTATTTTATTCATTTTATGTCTTATTATATTGTTTTCTTTATACCTTCACCTCATTGCCCCTGTATTTTTTATTTACATAACAAAGACGATTGCCGTACCCAGTACTTGTTAAAGGTTGAGCCTACTACGCATAGAGGAAATGCAAAATAAGACTGTGCATAATTATTGACTATTGGTTGAATGAAGTACTGTAAAAGTAGTTGAAGAGACTAAGAGACCTGTTTCCCAATTTTTATAATTCTTTTTGTATAACAATAAAAGTTGGTCGGTAGTTGTTTTTTAAAAATATCATTCAGAAAAGATGATTTAGATATGTGTTGGCAGGCAAACTAACCTCCTCCCCAAAGGTATTAACTTTTGTGTTGAACTAAAAAAAAAAAGGTATAATATGAAAATGATTTCAATTACTACTGCTAAGGTGTATGTATATAAATATACTTGTCATGTATCACAGGTCATTGTTGTTTTTTCATGCATATTGCTTCCAATTTGGTCAATAAAAAAATGTATTCAGACTCAGATATAATAGTTCCACTTCAAGGTGAAGTAGGATGACTAAATTTTTTATGTGACGTTTAGTAAAGACAAAAATAATAAAAAAATATATTCCGACTTAACCCAGAGATTCAATATGCGATATACATTATGCGTTTTCCCATAATGATTATAAAAAAAAAAAAAATACCTATACTGGCAGTATAATGAAAAATGGACTAAACTGATTTTGGTGACTGTAAATGTTTTTTCTTACTTAGTACTAGAAAAAGAAGAGTAGGTTTTGAAAAATTTTAAAAACCTTAAATGCGTCATAATGCGATGTGTGGTTTCCCCATAACAATAAAAAATTGGTATTTCTTAATGAAAAATTAAATGTACTAAATTGGTTGATTAAAAAGCGTCCGTTATTTCCAACTCAATTTTAGGTCCTTTGGGAAAATCTATGGCTAACGATTGATGCATAAAATTGATCAACCTCGGTGTATAGCTTAGTTAAGATATAGCAAACTAGAAACTTTACACGAAATTCTTTAATAAAATATTTGTCTTTAGTCTGTAATGCGTAGTATAGAGAAGATGGTTAATATCCACACAGCTTAGGATAGGATGGAAAAGAATTTACTTACCGATAGGACAGATAGAGAAATGAAAAGTACGTAAGGAATTTTCTAACCTAATCAGATGCGTAATGTTCAAAGAGTAATAATGGCTAATACGGAGAATGACCCATATCAACATAGGCAAGGCTCATTATATAAAATAGTGATATTTGAATAAATGAAGTATGTAGGAAGGATGGTTCCCTAAAGTTCAGCGCAGTGTCCAGATAGCATTAATAAAAGTTGCATTAATTTTATTGTTGAAATGGATCGAAACAGTCAGTTTAGGCAATGTGGTCATATTATGATCAGATAGGCAAAGGCTTTACTAATAATGACCCTAGATTCCTAGTAAAATTAATATTAGCCTGTGTAGATATTGCTAATCTGGTCCTTCGATGGTCAAAAATTATCATTAATGCGTATTAGGCTAGAAAAGCATATAGACTTTGAAGTTAATGCTCAGGCTAGAAGATAGTGGTGTAAATTTAAAAAGCAGTAGGGTGCGTATGTACAAAAACTATGCCGAGTTGGTATGAAAACACAATCAGTTTGGTTAGAGGTAAATTATATTAGCGAATTGAGTGCCAGTGTTAAAATGAAAAGCATCCCTTTGAAAACAAATGTTGTGTCTAGTTGGTTAGTTCAGAAGAGCTTATATTGAATATTGGTTTGCAGAATTATTATTTTTTTTATTCCCAACATGTTATATGGTTTCATATTTTCCTCTAAGGGATTTATCCCTTGAATTATGATAATGAATAAACCGCCCGAAATTTTCAGGCTATATACTAAGTGTTTGATCTTTATTCCAATAATGTACAGTGTTTGACCCCATTATCTTAATTGAATGTACTGTATGATGACACTTTTGTTAGACGTTGGACACATGTATTCTTTTTTTTTTTTTGATAAATTTATTTTATTCATTTTATGTCTTATTATATTGTTTTCTTTATACCTTCACCTCATTGCCCCTGTATTTTTTATTTACATAACAAAGACGATTGCCGTCCCCAGTACTTGTTAAAGGTTGAGCCTACTACGCATAGAGGAAATGCAAAATAAGACTGTGCATAATTATTGACTATTGGTTGAATGAAGTACTGTAAAAGTAGTTGAAGAGACTAAGAGACCTGTTTCCCAATTTTTATAATTCTTTTTGTATAACAATAAAAGTTGGTCGGTAGTTGTTTTTTAAAAATATCATTCAGAAAAGATGATTTAGATATGTGTTGGCAGGCAAACTAACCTCCTCCCCAAAGGTATTAACTTTTGTGTTGAACTAAAAAAAAAAAGGTATAATATGAAAATGATTTCAATTACTACTGCTAAGGTGTATGTATATAAATATACTTGTCATGTATCACAGGTCATTGTTGTTTTTTCATGCATATTGCTTCCAATTTGGTCAATAAAAAAATGTATTCAGACTCAGATATAATAGTTCCACTTCAAGGTGAAGTAGGATGACTAAATTTTTTATGTGACGTTTAGTAAAGACAAAAATTAATAAAAAAATATATTCCGACTTAACCCAGAGATTCAATATGCGATATACATTATGCGTTTTCCCATAATGATGATAAAAAAAAAATAATACCTATACTGGCAGTATAATGAAAAATGGACTAAACTGATTTTGGTGACTGTAAATGTTTTTTCTTACTTAGTACTAGAAAAAGAAGAGTAGGTTTTGAAAAATTTTAAAAACCTTAAATGCGTCATAATGCGATGTGTGGTTTCCCCATAACAATAAAAAATTGGTATTTCTTAATGAAAAATTAAATGTACTAAATTGGTTGATTAAAAAGCGTCCGTTATTTCCAACTCAATTTTAGGTCCTTTGGGAAAATCTATGGCTAACGATTGATGCATAAAATTGATCAACCTCGGTATAGCTTAGTTAAGATATAGCAAACTAGAAACTTTACACGAAATTCTTTAATAAAATATTTGTCTTTAGTCTGTAATGCGTAGTATAGAGAAAATGGTTTATAGCCTTACCGCTTAGGATAGGATGGAAAAGAATTTACTTACCGATAGGACAGATAGAGAAATGAAAAGTACGTAAGGAATTTTCTAACCTAATCAGATGCGTAATGTTCAAAGAGTAATAATGGCTAATACGGAGAATGACCCATATCAACATAAGGCAAGGCTCATTATATAAAATAGTGATATTTGAATAAATGAAGTATGTAGGAAGGATGGTTCCCTAAAGTTCAACGCAGTGTCCAGATAGCATTAATAAAAGTTGCATTAATTTTATTGTTGAAATGGATCGAAACAGTCAGTTTAGGCAATGTGGTCATATTATGATCAGATAGGCAAAGGCTTTACTAATAATGACCCTAGATTCCTAGTAAAATTAATATTAGCCTGTGTAGATATTGCTAATCTGGTCCTTCGATGGTCAAAAATTATCATTAATGCGTATTAGGCTAGAAAAGCATATAGACTTTGAAGTTAATGCTCAGGCTAGAAGATAGTGGTGTAAATTTAAAAAAGCAGTAGGGTGCGTATGTACAAAAAACTATGCCGAGTTGGTATGAAAACACAATCAGTTTGGTTAGAGGTAAATTATATTAGCGAATTGAGTGCCAGTGTTAAAATGAAAAGCATCCCTTTGAAAACAAATGTTGTGTCTAGTTGGTTAGTTCAGAAGAGCTTATATTGAATATTGGTTTGCAGAATTATTATTTTTTTTATTCCCAACATGTTATATGGTTTCATATTTTCCTCTAAGGGATTTATCCCTTGAATTATGATAATGAATAAACCGCCCGAAATTTTCAGGTTATATACTAAGTGTTTGATCTTTATTCCAATAATGTACAGTGTTTGACCCCATTATCTTAATTGAATGTACTGTATGATGACACTTTTGTTAGACGTTGGACACATGTATTCTTTTTTTTTTTTTGATAAATTTATTTTATTCATTATATGTCTTATTATATTGTTTTCTTTATACCTTCACCTCATTGCCCCTGTATTTTTTATTTACATAACAAAGACGATTGCCGTCCCCAGTACTTGTTAAAGGTTGAGCCTACTACGCATAGAGGAAATGCAAAATAAGACTGCATAATTATTGACTATTGGTTGAATGAAGTACTTTAAAAGTAGTTGAAGAGACTAAGAGACCTGTTTCCCAATTTTTATAATTCTTTTTGTATAACAATAAAAGTTGGTCGGTAGTTGTTTTTTTAAAATATCATTCAGAAAAGATGATTTAGATATGTGTTGTCAGGCAAACTAACCTCCTCCCCAAAGGTATTAACTTTTGTGTTGAACTAAAAAAAAAAAGGTATAATATGAAAATGATTTCAATTACTACTGCTAAGGTGTATGTATATAAATATACTTGTCATGTATCACAGGTCATTGTTGTTTTTTCATGCATATTGCTTCCAATTTGGTCAATAAAAAAATGTATTCAGACTCAGATATAATAGTTCCACTTCAAGGTGAAGTAGGATGACTACATTTTTTATGTGATGTTTAGTAAAGGCAAAAATAATAAAAAAACATTTTCCAACTTAACCCAGAGATTCAATATGCGATATACATTATGCGTTTTCCCATAATGATTATAAAAAAAAAAAAATACCTATACTGGCAGTATAATGAAAAATGGACTAAACTGATTTTGGTGACTGTAAATGTTTTTTCTTACTTAGTACTAGAAAAAGAAGAGTAGGTTTTGAAAAATTTTAAAAACCTTAAATGCGTCATAATGCGATGTGTGGTTTCCCCATAACAATAAAAAATTGGTATTTCTTAATGAAAAATTAAATGTACTAAATTGGTTGATTAAAAAGCGTCCGTTATTTCCAACTCAATTTTAGGTCCTTTGGGAAAATCTATGGCTAACGATTGATGCATAAAATTGATCAACCTCGGTGTATAGCTTAGTTAAGATATAGCAAACTAGAAACTTTACACGAAATTCTTTAATAAAATATTTGTCTTTAGTCTGTAATGCGTAGTATAGAGAAGATGGTTAATATCCACACAGCTTAGGATAGGATGGAAAAGAATTTACTTACCGATAGGACAGATAGAGAAATGAAAAGTACGTAAGGAATTTTCTAACCTAATCAGATGCGTAATGTTCAAAGAGTAATAATGGCTAATACGGAGAATGACCCATATCAACATAGGCAAGGCTCATTATATAAAATAGTGATATTTGAATAAATGAAGTATGTAGGAAGGATGGTTCCCTAAAGTTCAGCGCAGTGGTCCAGATAGCATTAATAAAAGTTGCATTAATTATATTGTTGAAATGGATCGAAACAGTCAGTTTAGGCAATGTGGTCATATTATGATCAGATAGGCAAAGGCTTTACTAATAATGACCCTAGATTCCTAGTAAAATTAATATTAGCCTGTGTAGATATTGCTAATCTGGTCCTTCGATGGTCAAAAATTATCATTAATGCGTATTAGGCTAGAAAAGCATATAGACTTTGAAGTTAATGCTCAGGCTAGAAGATAGTGGTGTAAATTTAAAAAAGCAGTAGGGTGCGTATGTACAAGAAACTATGCCGAGTTGGTATGAAAACACAATCAGTTTGGTTAGAGGTAAATTATATTAGCGAATTGAGTGCCAGTGTTAAAATGAAAAGCATCCCTTTGAAAACAAATGTTGTGTCTAGTTGGTTAGTTCAGAAGAGCTTATATTGAATATTGGTTTGCAGAATTATTATTTTTTTATTCCCAACATGTTATATGGTTTCATATTTTCCTCTAAGGGATTTATCCCTTGAATTATGATAATGAATAAACCGCCCGAAATTTTCAGGTTATATACTAAGTGTTTGATCTTTATTCCAATAATGTACAGTGTTTGACCCCATTATCTTAATTGAATGTACTGTATGATGACACTTTTGTTAGACGTTGGACACATGTATTCTTTTTTTTTTTTTTTTTGATAAATTTATTTTATTCATTTTATGTCTTATTATATTGTTTTCTTTATACCTTCACCTCATTGCCCCTGTATTTTTTATTTACATAACAAAGGCGATTGCCGTACCCAGTACTTGTTAAAGGTTGAGCCTACTACGCATAGAGGAAATGCAAAATAAGACTGTGCATAATTATTGACTATTGGTTGAATGAAGTACTGTAAAAGTAGTTGAAGAGACTAAGAGACCTGTTTCCCAATTTTTATAATTCTTTTTGTATAACAATAAAAGTTGGTCGGTAGTTGTTTTTTAAAAATATCATTCAGAAAAGATGATTTAGATATGTGTTGTCAGGCAAACTAACCTCCTCCCCAAAGGTATTAACTTTTGTGTTGAACTAAAAAAAAAAAGGTATAATATGAAAATGATTTCAATTACTACTGCTAAGGTGTATGTATATAAATATACTTGTCATGTATCACAGGTCATTGTTGTTTTTTCATGCATATTGCTTCCAATTTGGTCAATAAAAAAATGTATTCAGACTCAGATATAATAGTTCCACTTCAAGGTGAAGTAGGATGACTACATTTTTTATGTGATGTTTAGTAAAGGCAAAAATAATAAAAAAACATTTTCCAACTTAACCCAGAGATTCAATATGCGATATACATTATGCGTTTTCCCATAATGATGATAAAAAAAAAATAATACCTATACTGGCAGTATAATGAAAAATGGACTAAACTGATTTTGGTGACTGTAAATGTTTTTTCTTACTTAGTACTAGAAAAAGAAGAGTAGGTTTTGAAAAATTTTAAAAACCTTAAATGCGTCATAATGCGATGTGTGGTTTCCCCATAACAATAAAAAATTGGTATTTCTTAATGAAAAATTAAATGTACTAAATTGGTTGATTAAAAAGCGTCCGTTATTTCCAACTCAATTTTAGGTCCTTTGGGAAAATCTATGGCTAACGATTGATGCATAAAATTGATCAACCTCGGTGTATAGCTTAGTTAAGATATAGCAAACTAGAAACTTTACACGAAATTCTTTAATAAAATATTTGTCTTTAGTCTGTAATGCGTAGTATAGAGAAAATGGTTTATAGCCTTACAGCTTAGGATAGGATGGAAAAGAATTTACTTACCGATAGGACAGATAGAGAAATGAAAAGAACGTAAGGAATTTTCTAACCTAATCAGATGCGTAATGTTCAAAGAGTAATAATGGCTAATACGGAGAATGACCCATATCAACATAAGGCAAGGCTCATTATATAAAATAGTGATATTTGAATAAATGAAGTATGTAGGAAGGATGGTTCCCTAAAGTTCAACGCAGTGTCCAGATAGCATTAATAAAAGTTGCATTAATTTTATTGTTGAAATGGATCGAAACAGTCAGTTTAGGCAATGTGGTCATATTATGATCAGATAGGCAAAGGCTTTACTAATAATGACCCTAGATTCCTAGTAAAATTAATATTAGCCTGTGTAGATATTGCTAATCTGGTCCTTCGATGGTCAAAAATTATCATTAATGCGTATTAGGCTAGAAAAGCATATAGACTTTGAAGTTAATGCTCAGGCTAGAAGATAGTGGTGTAAATTTAAAAAAGCAGTAGGGTGCGTATGTACAAAAAACTATGCCGAGTTGGTATGAAAACACAATCAGTTTGGTTAGAGGTAAATTATATTAGCGAATTGAGTGCCAGTGTTAAAATGAAAAGCATCCCTTTGAAAACAAATGTTGTGTCTAGTTGGTTAGTTCAGAAGAGCTTATATTGAATATTGGTTTGCAGAATTATTATTTTTTTTATTCCCAACATGTTATATGGTTTCATATTTTCCTCTAAGGGATTTATCCCTTGAATTATGATAATGAATAAACCGCCCGAAATTTTCAGGCTATATACTAAGTGTTTGATCTTTATTCCAATAATGTACAGTGTTTGACCCCATTATCTTAATTGAATGTACTGTATGATGACACTTTTGTTAGACGTTGGACACATGTATTCTTTTTTTTTTTTTGATAAATTTATTTTATTCATTTTATGTCTTATTATATTGTTTTCTTTATACCTTCACCTCATTGCCCCTGTATTTTTTATTTACCTAACAAAGACGATTGCCGTACCCAGTACTTGTTAAAGGTTGAGCCTACTACGCATAGAGGAAATGCAAAATAAGACTGTGCATAATTATTGACTATTGGTTGAATGAAGTACTGTAAAAGTAGTTGAAGAGACTAAGAGACCTGTTTCCCAATTTTTATAATTCTTTTTGTATAACAATAAAAGTTGGTCGGTAGTTGTTTTTTAAAAATATCATTCAGAAAAGATGATTTAGATATGTGTTGGCAGGCAAACTAACCTCCTCCCCAAAGGTATTAACTTTTGTGTTGAACTAAAAAAAAAAAGGTATAATATGAAAATGATTTCAATTACTACTGCTAAGGTGTATGTATATAAATATACTTGTCATGTATCACAGGTCATTGTTGTTTTTTCATGCATATTGCTTCCAATTTGGTCAATAAAAAAATGTATTCAGACTCAGATATAATAGTTCCACTTCAAGGTGAAGTAGGATGACTAAATTTTTTATGTGACGTTTAGTAAAGACAAAAATAATAAAAAAATATATTCCGACTTAACCCAGAGATTCAATATGCGATATACATTATGCGTTTTCCCATAATGATGATAAAAAAAAAATAATACCTATACTGGCAGTATAATGAAAAATGGACTAAACTGATTTTGGTGACTGTAAATGTTTTTTCTTACTTAGTACTAGAAAAGAAGAGTAGGTTTTGAAAAATTTTAAAAACCTTAAATGCGTCATAATGCGATGTGTGGTTTCCCCATAACAATAAAAAATTGGTATTTCTTAATGAAAAATTAAATGTACTAAATTGGTTGATTAAAAAGCGTCCGTTATTTCCAACTCAATTTTAGGTCCTTTGGGAAAATCTATGGCTAACGATTGATGCATAAAATTGATCAACCTCGGTATAGCTTAGTTAAGATATAGCAAACTAGAAACTTTACACGAAATTCTTTAATAAAATATTTGTCTTTAGTCTGTAATGCGTAGTATAGAGAAAATGGTTTATAGCCTTACCGCTTAGGATAGGATGGAAAAGAATTTACTTACCGATAGGACAGATAGAGAAATGAAAAGAACGTAAGGAATTTTCTAACCTAATCAGATGCGTAATGTTCAAAGAGTAATAATGGCTAATACGGAGAATGACCCATATCAACATAAGGCAAGGCTCATTATATAAAATAGTGATATTTGAATAAATGAAGTATGTAGGAAGGATGGTTCCCTAAAGTTCAACGCAGTGTCCAGATAGCATTAATAAAAGTTGCATTAATTTTATTGTTGAAATGGATCGAAACAGTCAGTTTAGGCAATGTGGTCATATTATGATCAGATAGGCAAAGGCTTTACTAATAATGACCCTAGATTCCTAGTAAAATTAATATTAGCCTGTGTAGATATTGCTAATCTGGTCCTTCGATGGTCAAAAATTATCATTAATGCGTATTAGGCTAGAAAAGCATATAGACTTTGAAGTTAATGCTCAGGCTAGAAGATAGTGGTGTAAATTTAAAAAAGCAGTAGGGTGCGTATGTACAAAAAACTATGCCGAGTTGGTATGAAAACACAATCAGTTTGGTTAGAGGTAAATTATATTAGCGAATTGAGTGCCAGTGTTAAAATGAAAAGCATCCCTTTGAAAACAAATGTTGTGTCTAGTTGGTTAGTTCAGAAGAGCTTATATTGAATATTGGTTTGCAGAATTATTATTTTTTTTATTCCCAACATGTTATATGGTTTCATATTTTCCTCTAAGGGATTTATCCCTTGAATTATGATAATGAATAAACCGCCCGAAATTTTCAGGCTATATACTAAGTGTTTGATCTTTATTCCAATAATGTACAGTGTTTGACCCCATTATCTTAATTGAATGTACTGTATGATGACACTTTTGTTAGACGTTGGACACATGTATTCTTTTTTTTTTTTTTGATAAATTTATTTTATTCATTTTATGTCTTATTATATTGTTTTCTTTATACCTTCACCTCATTGCCCCTGTATTTTTTATTTACCTAACAAAGGCGATTGCCGTCCCCAGTACTTGTTAAAGGTTGAGCCTACTACGCATAGAGGAAATGCAAAATAAGACTGTGCATAATTATTGACTATTGGTTGAATGAAGTACTGTAAAAGTAGTTGAAGAGACTAAGAGACCTGTTTCCCAATTTTTATAATTCTTTTTGTATAACAATAAAAGTTGGTCGGTAGTTGTTTTTTAAAAATATCATTCAGAAAAGATGATTTAGATATGTGTTGGCAGGCAAACTAACCTCCTCCCCAAAGGTATTAACTTTTGTGTTGAACTAAAAAAAAAAAGGTATAATATGAAAATGATTTCAATTACTACTGCTAAGGTGTATGTATATAAATATACTTGTCATGTATCACAGGTCATTGTTGTTTTTTCATGCATATTGCTTCCAATTTGGTCAATAAAAAAATGTATTCAGACTCAGATATAATAGTTCCACTTCAAGGTGAAGTAGGATGACTAAATTTTTTATGTGACGTTTAGTAAAGACAAAAATAATAAAAAAATATATTCCGACTTAACCCAGAGATTCAATATGCGATATACATTATGCGTTTTCCCATAATGATGATAAAAAAAAAATAATAATACCTATACTGGCAGTATAATGAAAAATGGACTAAACTGATTTTGGTGACTGTAAATGTTTTTTCTTACTTAGTACTAGAAAAAGAAGAGTAGGTTTTGAAAAATTTTAAAACCCTTAAATGTGTCATAATGCGATGTGTGGTTTCCCCATAACAATAAAAAATTGGTATTTCTTAATGAAAAATTAAATGTGCTAAATTGGTTGATTAAAAAGCGTCCGTTATTTCCAACTCAATTTTAGGTCCTTTGGGAAAATCTATGGCTAACGATTGATGCATGAAATTGATCAACCTCGGTATAGCTTAGTTAAGATATAGCAAACTAGAAACTTTACACGAAATTCTTTAATAAAATATTTGTCTTTAGTCTGTAATGCGTAGTATAGAGAAAATGGTTTATAGCCTTACCGCTTAGGATAGGATGGAAAAGAATTTACTTACCGATAGGACAGATAGAGAAATGAAAAACGTAGGGAATTTTCTAACCTAATCAGATGCGTAATGTTCAAAGAGTAATAATGGCTAATACGGAGAATGACCCATATCAACATAAGGCAAGGCTCATTATATAAAATAGTGATATTTGAATAAATGAAGTATGTAGGAAGGATGGTTCCCTAAAGTTCAGCGCAGTGGTCCAGATAGCATTAATAAAAGTTGCATTAATTTTATTGTTGAAATGGATCGAAACAGTCAGTTTAGGCAATGTGGTCATATTATGATCAGATAGGCAAAGGCTTTACTAATAATGACCCTAGATTCCTAGTAAAATTAATATTAGCCTGTGTAGATATTGCTAATCTGGTCCTTCGATGGTCAAAAATTATCATTAATGCGTATTAGGCTAGAAAAGCATATAGACTTTGAAGTTAATGCTCAGGCTAGAAGATAGTGGTGTAAATTTAAAAAAGCAGTAGGGTGCGTATGTACAAAAAACTATGCCGAGTTGGTATGAAAACACAATCAGTTTGGTTAGAGGTAAATTATATTAGCGAATTGAGTGCCAGTGTTAAAATGAAAAGCATCCCTTTGAAAACAAATGTTGTGTCTAGTTGGTTAGTTCAGAAGAGCTTATATTGAATATTGGTTTGCAGAATTATTATTTTTTTTATTCCCAACATGTTATATGGTTTCATATTTTCCTCTAAGGGATTTATCCCTTGAATTATGATAATGAATAAACCGCCCGAAATTTTCAGGTTATATACTAAGTGTTTGATCTTTATTCCAATAATGTACAGTGTTTGACCCCATTATCTTAATTGAATGTACTGTATGATGACACTTTTGTTAGACATTGGACACATGTATTCTTTTTTTTTTTTTTTGATAAATTTATTTTATTCATTTTATGTCTTATTATATTGTTTTCTTTATACCTTCACCTCATTGCCCCTGTATTTTTTATTTACATAACAAAGACGATTGCCGTCCCCAGTACTTGTTAAAGGTTGAGCCTACTACGCATAGAGGAAATGCAAAATAAGACTGCATAATTATTGACTATTGGTTGAATGAAGTACTTTAAAAGTAGTTGAAGAGACTAAGAGACCTGTTTCCCAATTTTTATAATTCTTTTTGTATAACAATAAAAGTTGGTCGGTAGTTGTTTTTTTAAAATATCATTCAGAAAAGATGATTTAGATATGTGTTGGCAGGCAAACTAACCTCCTCCCCAAAGGTATTAACTTTTGTGTTGAACTAAAAAAAAAAGGTATAATATATGAAAATGATTTCAATTACTACTGCTAAGGTGTATGTATATAAATATACTTGTCATGTATCACAGGTCATTGTTGTTTTTTCATGCATATTGCTTCCAATTTGGTCAATAAAAAAATGTATTCAGACTCAGATATAATAGTTCCACTTCAAGGTGAAGTAGGATGACTAAATTTTTTATGTGACGTTTAGTAAAGACAAAAATAATAAAAAAATATATTCCGACTTAACCCAGAGATTCAATATGCGATATACATTATGCGTTTTCCCATAATGATGATAAAAAAAAAATAATACCTATACTGGCAGTATAATGAAAAATGGACTAAACTGATTTTGGTGACTGTAAATGTTTTTTCTTACTTAGTACTAGAAAAAGAAGAGTAGGTTTTGAAAAATTTTAAAAACCTTAAATGCGTCATAATGCGATGTGTGGTTTCCCCATAACAATAAAAAATTGGTATTTCTTAATGAAAAATTAAATGTACTAAATTGGTTGATTAAAAAGCGTCCGTTATTTCCAACTCAATTTTAGGTCCTTTGGGAAAATCTATGGCTAACGATTGATGCATAAAATTGATCAACCTCGGTATAGCTTAGTTAAGATATAGCAAACTAGAAACTTTACACGAAATTCTTTAATAAAATATTTGTCTTTAGTCTGTAATGCGTAGTATAGAGAAAATGGTTTATAGCCTTACCGCTTAGGATAGGATGGAAAAGAATTTACTTACCGATAGGACAGATAGAGAAATGAAAAGAACGTAAGGAATTTTCTAACCTAATCAGATGCGTAATGTTCAAAGAGTAATAATGGCTAATACGGAGAATGACCCATATCAACATAAGGCAAGGCTCATTATATAAAATAGTGATATTTGAATAAATGAAGTATGTAGGAAGGATGGTTCCCTAAAGTTCAGCGCAGTGGTCCAGATAGCATTAATAAAAGTTGCATTAATTATATTGTTGAAATGGATCGAAACAGTCAGTTTAGGCAATGTGGTCATATTATGATCAGATAGGCAAAGGCTTTACTAATAATGACCCTAGATTCCTAGTAAAATTAATATTAGCCTGTGTAGATATTGCTAATCTGGTCCTTCGATGGTCAAAAATTATCATTAATGCGTATTAGGCTAGAAAAGCATATAGACTTTGAAGTTAATGCTCAGGCTAGAAGATAGTGGTGTAAATTTAAAAAAGCAGTAGGGTGCGTATGTACAAGAAACTATGCCGAGTTGGTATGAAAACACAATCAGTTTGGTTAGAGGTAAATTATATTAGCGAATTGAGTGCCAGTGTTAAAATGAAAAGCATCCCTTTGAAAACAAATGTTGTGTCTAGTTGGTTAGTTCAGAAGAGCTTATATTGAATATTGGTTTGCAGAATTATTATTTTTTTTATTCCCAACATGTTATATGGTTTCATATTTTCCTCTAAGGGATTTATCCCTTGAATTATGATAATGAATAAACCGCCCGAAATTTTCAGGTTATATACTAAGTGTTTGATCTTTATTCCAATAATGTACAGTGTTTGACCCCATTATCTTAATTGAATGTACTGTATGATGACACTTTTGTTAGGCGTTGGACACATGTATTCTTTTTTTTTTTGATAAATTTATTTTATTCATTATATGTCTTATTATATTGTTTTCTTTATACCTTCACCTCATTGCCCCTGTATTTTTTATTTACATAACAAAGACGATTGCCGTCCCCAGTACTTGTTAAAGGTTGAGCCTACTACGCATAGAGGAAATGCAAAAAAAGACTGTGCATAATTATTGACTATTGGTTGAATGAAGTACTTTAAAAGTAGTTGAAGAGACTAAGAGACCTGTTTTCCAATTCTTATAATTCTTTTTGTATAACAATAAAAGTTGGTCGGTAGTTGTTTTTTAAAAATATCATTCAGAAAAGATGATTTAGATATGTGTTGGCAGGCAAACTAACCTCCTCCCCAAAGGTATTAACTTTTGTGTTGAACTAAAAAAAAAAGGTATAATATATGAAAATGATTTCAATTACTACTGCTAAGGTGTATGTATATAAATATACTTGTCATGTATCACAGGTCATTGTTGTTTTTTCATGCATATTGCTTCCAATTTGGTCAATAAAAAAATGTATTCAGACTCAGATATAATAGTTCCACTTCAAGGTGAAGTAGGATGACTACATTTTTTATGTGATGTTTAGTAAAGGCAAAAATTAAAAAAAAAACATTTTCCAACTTAACCTAGAGATTCAATATGCGATATACATTATGCGTTTTCCCATAATGATGATAAAAAAAAATAATAATACCTATACTGGCAGTATAATGAAAAATGGACTAAACTGATTTTGGTGACTGTAAATGTTTTTTCTTACTTAGTACTAGAAAAAGAAGAGTAGGTATTGAAAAATTTTAAAACCCTTAAATGTGTCATAATGCGATGTGTTGTTTCCCCATAACAATAAAAAATTGGTATTTCTTAATGAAAAATTAAATGTGCTAAAATGGTTGATTAAAAAGCGTCCGTTTTTTCCAACTCAATTTTAGGTCCTTTGGGAAAATCTATGGCTAACGATTGATGCATGAAATTGATCAACCTCGGTGTATAGCTTAGTTAAGATATAGCAAACTAGAAACTTTACACGAAATTCTTTAATAAAATATTTGTCTTTAGTCTGTAATGCGTAGTATAGAGAAGATGGTTAATATCCACACAGCTTAGGATAGGATGGAAAAGAATTTACTTACCGATAGGACAGATAGAGAAATGAAAAGTACGTAAGGAATTTTCTAACCTAATCAGATGCGTAATGTTCAAAGAGTAATAATGGCTAATACGGAGAATGACCCATATCAACATAGGCAAGGCTCATTATATAAAATAGTGATATTTGAATAAATGAAGTATGTAGGAAGGATGGTTCCCTAAAGTTCAGCGCAGTGGTCCAGATAGCATTAATAAAAGTTGCATTAATTATATTGTTGAAATGGATCGAAACAGTCAGTTTAGGCAATGTGGTCATATTATGATCAGATAGGCAAAGGCTTTACTAATAATGACCCTAGATTCCTAGTAAAATTAATATTAGCCTGTGTAGATATTGCTAATCTGGTCCTTCGATGGTCAAAAATTATCATTAATGCGTATTAGGCTAGAAAAGCATATAGACTTTGAAGTTAATGCTCAGGCTAGAAGATAGTGGTGTAAATTTAAAAAGCAGTAGGGTGCGTATGTACAAAAAACTATGCCGAGTTGGTATGAAAACACAATCAGTTTGGTTAGAGGTAAATTATATTAGCGAATTGAGTGCCAGTGTTAAAATGAAAAGCATCCCTTTGAAAACAAATGTTGTGTCTAGTTGGTTAGTTCAGAAGAGCTTATATTGAATATTGGTTTGCAGAATTATTATTTTTTTTATTCCCAACATGTTATATGGTTTCATATTTTCCTCTAAGGGATTTATCCCTTGAATTATGATAATGAATAAACCGCCCGAAATTTTCAGGTTATATACTAAGTGTTTGATCTTTATTCCAATAATGTACAGTGTTTGACCCCATTATCTTAATTGAATGTACTGTATGATGACACTTTTGTTAGACGTTGGACACATGTATTCTTTTTTTTTTTTGATAAATTTATTTTATTCATTATATGTCTTATTATATTGTTTTCTTTATACCTTCACCTCATTGCCCCTGTATTTTTTATTTACATAACAAAGACGATTGCCGTCCCCAGTACTTGTTAAAGGTTGAGCCTACTACGCATAGAGGAAATGCAAAAAAAGACTGTGCATAATTATTGACTATTGGTTGAATGAAGTACTTTAAAAGTAGTTGAAGAGACTAAGAGACCTGTTTTCCAATTTTTATAATTCTTTTTGTATAACAATAAAAGTTGGTCGGTAGTTGTTTTTTAAAAATATCATTCAGAAAAGATGATTTAGATATGTGTTGGCAGGCAAACTAACCTCCTCCCCAAAGGTATTAACTTTTGTGTTGAACTAAAAAAAAAAGGTATAATATATGAAAATGATTTCAATTACTACTGTTAAGGTGTATGTATATAAATATACTTGTCATGTATCACAGGTCATTGTTGTTTTTTCATGCATATTGCTTCCAATTTGGTCAATAAAAAAATGTATTCAGACTCAGATATAATAGTTCCACTTCAAGGTGAAGTAGGATGACTACATTTTTTATGTGATGTTTAGTAAAGGCAAAAATTAAAAAAAAAACATTTTCCAACTTAACCCAGAGATTCAATATGCGATATACATTATGCGTTTTCCCATAATGATGATAAAAAAAAAATAATAATACCTATACTGGCAGTATAATGAAAAATGGACTAAACTGATTTTGGTGACTGTAAATGTTTTTTCTTACTTAGTACTAGAAAAAGAAGAGTAGGATTTGAAAAATTTTAAAACCCCTAAATGTGTCATAATGCGATGTGTGGTTTCCCCATAACAATAAAAAATTGGTATTTCTTAATGAAAAATTAAATGTGCTAAATTGGTTGATTAAAAAGCGTCCGTTATTTCCAACTCAATTTTAGGTCCTTTGGGAAAATCTATGGCTAACAATTGATGCATGAAATTGATCAACCTCGGTATAGCTTAGTTAAGATATAGCAAACTAGAAACTTTACACGAAATTCTTTAATAAAATATTTGTCTTTAGTCTGTAATGCGTAGTATAGAGAAAATGGTTTATAGCCTTACCGCTTAGGATAGGATAGAAAAGAATTTACTTACCGATAGGACCGATAGAGAAATGAAAAGTACGTAGGGAATTTTCTAACCTAATCAGATGCGTAATGTTCAAAGAGTAATAATGGCTAATACGGAGAATGACCCATATCAACATAAGGCAAGGCTCATTATATAAAATAGTGATATTTGAATAAATGAAGTATGTAGGAAGGATGGTTCCCTAAAGTTCAGCGCAGTGGTCCAGATAGCATTAATAAAATTTGCATTAATTATATTGTTGCAATGGATCGAAACAGTCAGTTTAGGCAATGTGGTCATATTATGATCAGATAGGCAAAGGCTTTACTAATAATGACCCTAGATTCGTAGTAAAATTAATATTAGCCTGTGTAGATATTGCTAATCTGGTCCTTCGATGGTCAAAAATTATCATTAATGCGTATTAGGCTAGAAAAGCATACAGACTTTGAAGTTAATGCTCAGGCTAGAAGATAGTGGTGTAAATTTAAAAAGCAGTAGGGTGCGTATGTACAAAAAACTATTCCGAGTTGGTATGAAAACACAATCAGTTTGGTTAGAGGTTAATTATATTAGCGAATTGAGTGCCAGTGTTAAAATGAAAAGCATCCCTTTGAAAACAAATGTTGTGTCTAGTTGGTTAGTTCAGAAGAGCTTATATTGAATATTGGTTTGCAGAATTATTATTTTTTTTATTCCCAACATGTTATATGGTTTCATATTTTCCTCTAAGGGATTTGTCCCTTGAATTATGATAATGAATAAACCGCCCGAAATTTTCAGGTTATATACTAAGTGTTTGATCTTTATTCCAATAATGTACAGTGTTTGACCCCATTATCTTAATTGAATGTACTGTATGATGACACTTTTGTTAGACATTGGACATATGTATTCTTTTTTTTTTTTTTTTGATAAATTTATTTTATTCATTTTATGTCGTATTATATTGTTTTCTTTATACCTTCACCTCATTGCCCCTGTATTTTTTATTTACATAACAAAGACGATTGCCGTCCCCAGTACTTGTTAAAGGTTGAGCCTACTACGCATAGAGGAAATGCAAAATAAGACTGTGCATAATTATTGACTTGGTTGAATGAAGTACTTTAAAAGTAGTTGAAGAGACTAAGAGACCTGTTTTCCAATTTTTATAATTCTTTTTGTATAACAATAAAAGTTGGTCGGTAGTTGTTTTTTAAAAATATCATTCAGAAAAGATGATTTAGATATGTGTTGGCAGGCAAACTAACCTCCTCCCCAAAGGTATTAACTTTTGTGTTGAACTAAAAAAAAAAGGTATAATATATGAAAATGATTTCAATTACTACTGCTAAGGTGTATGTATATAAATATACTTGTCATGTATCACAGGTCATTGTTGTTTTTTCATGCATATTGCTTCCAATTTGGTCAATAAAAAAATGTATTCAGACTCAGATATAATAGTTCCACTTCAAGGTGAAGTAGGATGACTACATTTTTTATGTGATGTTTAGTAAAGGCAAAAATAAAAAAAAAACATTTTCCAACTTAACCCAGAGATTCAATATGCGATATACATTATGCGTTTTCCCATAATGATGATAAAAAAAAAATAATAATACCTATACTGGCAGTATAATGAAAAATGGACTAAACTGATTTTGGTGACTGTAAATGTTTTTTCTTACTTAGTACTAGAAAAAGAAGAGTAGGTTTTGAAAAATTTTAAAACCATTAAATGTGTCATAATGCGATGTGTGATGCGTTTCCCCATAACAATAAAAAATTGGTATTTCTTAATGAAAAATTAAATGTGCTAAATTGGTTGATTAAAAAGCGTCCGTTATTTCCAACTCAATTTTAGGTCCTTTGGGAAAATCTATGGCTAACGATTGATGCATGAAATTGATCAACCTCGGTATAGCTTAGTTAAGATATAGCAAACTAGAAACTTTACACGAAATTCTTTAATAAAATATTTGTCTTTAGTCTGTAATGCGTAGTATAGAGAAAATGGTTTATAGCCTTACCGCTTAGGATAGGATAGAAAAGAATTTACTTACCGATAGGACCGATAGAGAAATGAAAAGTACGTAGGAATTTTCTAACCTAATCAGATGCGTAATGTTCAAAGAGTAATAATGGCTAATACGGAGAATGACCCATATCAACATAAGGCAAGGCTCATTATATAAAATAGTGATATTTGAATAAATGAAGTATGTAGGAAGGATGGTTCCCTAAAGTTCAGCGCAGTGGTCCAGATAGCATTAATAAAATTTGCATTAATTATATTGTTGCAATGGATCGAAACAGTCAGTTTAGGCAATGTGGTCATATTATGATCAGATAGGCAAAGGCTTTACTAATAATGACCCTAGATTCCTAGTAAAATTAATATTAGCCTGTGTAGATATTGCTAATCTGGTCCTTCGATGGTCAAAAATTATCATTAATGCGTATTAGGCTAGAAAAGCATATAGACTTTGAAGTTAATGCTCAGGCTAGAAGATAGTGGTGTAAATTTAAAAAAGCAGTAGGGTGCGTATGTACAAAAAACTATGCCGAGTTGGTATGAAAACACAATCAGTTTGGTTAGAGGTAAATTATATTAGCGAATTGAGTGCCAGTGTTAAAATGAAAAGCATCCCTTTGAAAACAAATGTTGTCTAGTTGGTTAGTTCAGAAGAGCTTATATTGAATATTGGTTTGCAGAATTATTATTTTTTTTATTCCCAACATGTTATATGGTTTCATATTTTCCTCTAAGGGATTTATCCCTTGAATTATGATAATGAATAAACCGCCCGAAATTTTCAGGTTATATACTAAGTGTTTGATCTTTATTCCAATAATGTACAGTGTTTGACCCCATTATCTTAATTGAATGTACTGTATGATGACACTTTTGTTAGACATTGGACATATGTATTCTTTTTTTTTTTTTTTGATAAATTTATTTTATTCATTTTATGTCGTATTATATTGTTTTCTTTATACCTTCACCTCATTGCCCCTGTATTTTTTATTTACATAACAAAGACGATTGCCGTCCCCAGTACTTGTTAAAGGTTGAGCCTACTACGCATAGAGGAAATGCAAAATAAGACTGTGCATAATTATTGACTATTGGTTGAATGAAGTACTTTAAAAGTAGTTGAAGAGACTAAGAGACCTGTTTTCCAATTTTTATAATTCTTTTTGTATAACAATAAAAGTTGGTCGGTAGTTGTTTTTTAAAAATATCATTCAGAAAAGATGATTTAGATATGTGTTGGCAGGCAAACTAACCTCCTCCCCAAAGGTATTAACTTTTGTGTTGAACTAAAAAAAAAAGGTATAATATATGAAAATGATTTCAATTACTACTGCTAAGGTGTATGTATATAAATATACTTGTCATGTATCACAGGTCATTGTTGTTTTTTCATGCATATTGCTTCCAATTTGGTCAATAAAAAAATGTATTCAGACTCAGATATAATAGTTCCACTTCAAGGTGAAGTAGGATGACTACATTTTTTATGTGATGTTTAGTAAAGGCAAAAATTAAAAAAAAAACATTTTCCAACTTAACCTAGAGATTCAATATGCGATATACATTATGCGTTTTCCCATAATGATGATAAAAAAAAATAATAATACCTATACTGGCAGTATAATGAAAAATGGACTAAACTGATTTTGGTGACTGTAAATGTTTTTTCTTACTTAGTACTAGAAAAAGAAGAGTAGGTATTGAAAAATTTTAAAACCCTTAAATGTGTCATAATGCGATGTGTTGTTTCCCCATAACAATAAAAAATTGGTATTTCTTAATGAAAAATTAAATGTGCTAAAATGGTTGATTAAAAAGCGTCCGTTTTTCCAACTCAATTTTAGGTCCTTTGGGAAAATCTATGGCTAACGATTGATGCATGAAATTGATCAACCTCGGTGTATAGCTTAGTTAAGATATAGCAAACTAGAAACTTTACACAAAATTCTTTAATAAAATATTTGTCTTTAGTCTGTAATGCGTAGTATAGAGAAGATGGTTAATATCCACACAGCTTAGGATAGGATGGAAAAGAATTTACTTACCGATAGGACAGATAGAGAAATGAAAAGTACGTAAGGAATTTTCTAACCTAATCAGATGCGTAATGTTCAAAGAGTAATAATGGCTAATACGGAGAATGACCCATATCAACATAGGCAAGGCTCATTATATAAAATAGTGATATTTGAATAAATGAAGTATGTAGGAAGGATGGTTCCCTAAAGTTCAGCGCAGTGGTCCAGATAGCATTAATAAAAGTTGCATTAATTATATTGTTGAAATGGATCGAAACAGTCAGTTTAGGCAATGTGGTCATATTATGATCAGATAGGCAAAGGCTTTACTAATAATGACCCTAGATTCCTAGTAAAATTAATATTAGCCTGTGTAGATATTGCTAATCTGGTCCTTCGATGGTCAAAAATTATCATTAATGCGTATTAGGCTAGAAAAGCATATAGACTTTGAAGTTAATGCTCAGGCTAGAAGATAGTGGTGTAAATTTAAAAAGCAGTAGGGTGCGTATGTACAAAAAACTATGCCGAGTTGGTATGAAAACACAATCAGTTTGGTTAGAGGTAAATTATATTAGCGAATTGAGTGCCAGTGTTAAAATGAAAAGCATCCCTTTGAAAACAAATGTTGTGTCTAGTTGGTTAGTTCAGAAGAGCTTATATTGAATATTGGTTTGCAGAATTATTATTTTTTTTATTCCCAACATGTTATATGGTTTCATATTTTCCTCTAAGGGATTTATCCCTTGAATTATGATAATGAATAAACCGCCCGAAATTTTCAGGTTATATACTAAGTGTTTGATCTTTATTCCAATAATGTACAGTGTTTGACCCCATTATCTTAATTGAATGTACTGTATGATGACACTTTTGTTAGACGTTGGACACATGTATTCTTTTTTTTTTTTTGATAAATTTATTTTATTCATTATATGTCTTATTATATTGTTTTCTTTATACCTTCACCTCATTGCCCCTGTATTTTTTATTTACATAACAAAGACGATTGCCGTCCCCAGTACTTGTTAAAGGTTGAGCCTACTACGCATAGAGGAAATGCAAAAAAAGACTGTGCATAATTATTGACTATTGGTTGAATGAAGTACTTTAAAAGTAGTTGAAGAGACTAAGAGACCTGTTTTCCAATTTTTATAATTCTTTTTGTATAACAATAAAAGTTGGTCGGTAGTTGTTTTTTAAAAATATCATTCAGAAAAGATGATTTAGATATGTGTTGGCAGGCAAACTAACCTCCTCCCCAAAGGTATTAACTTTTGTGTTGAACTAAAAAAAAAAGGTATAATATATGAAAATGATTTCAATTACTACTGCTAAGGTGTATGTATATAAATATACTTGTCATGTATCACAGGTCATTGTTGTTTTTTCATGCATATTGCTTCCAATTTGGTCAATAAAAAAATGTATTCAGACTCAGATATAATAGTTCCACTTCAATGTGAAGTAGGATGACTACATTTTTTATGTGATGTTTAGTAAAGGCAAAAATTAAAAAAAAAACATTTTCCAACTTAACCCAGAGATTCAATATGCGATATACATTATGCGTTTTCCCATAATGATGATAAAAAAAAAAATAATAATACCTATACTGGCAGTATAATGAAAAATGGACTAAACTGATTTTGGTGACTGTAAATGTTTTTTCTTACTTAGTACTAGAAAAAGAAGAGTAGGATTTGAAAAATTTTAAAACCCCTAAATGTGTCATAATGCGATGTGTGGTTTCCCCATAACAATAAAAATTGGTATTTCTTAATGAAAAATTAAATGTGCTAAATTGGTTGATTAAAAAGCGTCCGTTATTTCCAACTCAATTTTAGGTCCTTTGGGAAAATCTATGGCTAACGATTGATGCATGAAATTGATCAACCTCGGTATAGCTTAGTTAAGATATAGCAAACTAGAAACTTTACACGAAATTCTTTTAATAAAATATTTGTCTTTAGTCTGTAATGCGTAGTATAGAGAAAATGGTTTACTAGCCTTACCGCTTAGGATAGGATAGAAAAGAATTTACTTACCGATAGGACCGATAGAGAAATGAAAAGTACGTAGGGAATTTTCTAACCTAATCAGATGCGTAATGTTCAAAGAGTAATAATGGCTAATACGGAGAATGACCCATATCAACATAAGGCAAGGCTCATTATATAAAATAGTGATATTTGAATAAATGAAGTATGTAGGAAGGATGGTTCCCTAAAGTTCAGCGCAGTGGTCCAGATAGCATTAATAAAATTTGCATTAATTATATTGTTGCAATGGATCGAAACAGTCAGTTTAGGCAATGTGGTCATATTATGATCAGATAGGCAAAGGCTTTACTAATAATGACCCTAGATTCGTAGTAAAATTAATATTAGCCTGTGTAGATATTGCTAATCTGGTCCTTCGATGGTCAAAAATTATCATTAATGCGTATTAGGCTAGAAAAGCATACAGACTTTGAAGTTAATGCTCAGGCTAGAAGATAGTGGTGTAAATTTTAAAAAGCAGTAGGGTGCGTATGTACAAAAAACTATGCCGAGTTGGTATGAAAACACAATCAGTTTGGTTAGAGGTAAATTATATTAGCGAATTGAGTGCCAGTGTTAAAATGAAAAGCATCCCTTTGAAAACAAATGTTGTGTCTAGTTGGTTAGTTCAGAAGAGCTTATATTGAATATTGGTTTGCAGAATTATTATTTTTTTTATTCCCAACATGTTATATGGTTTCATATTTTCCTCTAAGGGATTTGTCCCTTGAATTATGATAATGAATAAACCGCCCGAAATTTTCAGGTTATATACTAAGTGTTTGATCTTTATTCCAATAATGTACAGTGTTTGACCCCATTATCTTAATTGAATGTACTGTATGATGACACTTTTGTTAGACATTGGACATATGTATTCTTTTTTTTTTTTTTGATAAATTTATTTTATTCATTTTATGTCGTATTATATTGTTTTCTTTATACCTTCACCTCATTGCCCCTGTATTTTTTATTTACATAACAAAGACGATTGCCGTCCCCAGTACTTGTTAAAGGTTGAGCCTACTACGCATAGAGGAAATGCAAAATAAGACTGTGCATAATTATTGACTTGGTTGAATGAAGTACTTTAAAAGTAGTTGAAGAGACTAAGAGACCTGTTTTCCAATTTTTATAATTCTTTTTGTATAACAATAAAAGTTGGTCGGTAGTTGTTTTTTAAAAATATCATTCAGAAAAGATGATTTAGATATGTGTTGGCAGGCAAACTAACCTCCTCCCCAAAGGTATTAACTTTTGTGTTGAACTAAAAAAAAGGTATAATATATGAAAATGATTTCAATTACTACTGCTAAGGTGTATGTATATAAATATACTTGTCATGTATCACAGGTCATTGTTGTTTTTTCATGCATATTGCTTCCAATTTGGTCAATAAAAAAATGTATTCAGACTCAGATATAATAGTTCCACTTCAAGGTGAAGTAGGATGACTACATTTTTTATGTGATGTTTAGTAA
Organism: Bulinus truncatus; assembly: GCA_021962125.1. Classification (NCBI taxonomy): domain Eukaryota; kingdom Metazoa; phylum Mollusca; class Gastropoda; family Planorbidae; genus Bulinus; species Bulinus truncatus. Next base: position 7,382,219 of record JAGDYQ010000003.1, read on the forward strand.
AGGCAAAAATTAAAAAAAAAACATTTTCCAACTTAACCCAGAGATTCAATATGCGATATACATTATGCGTTTTCCCATAATGATGATAAAAAAAAAATAATAATACCTATACTGGCAGTATAATGAAAAATGGACTAAACTGATTTTGGTGACTGTAAATGTTTTTTCTTACCTAGTACTAGAAAAAGAAGAGTAGGTTTTGAAAAATTTTAAAACCCTTAAATGTGTCATAATGCGATGTGTGATGCGTTTCCCCATAACAATAAAAAATTGGTATTTCTTAATGAAAAATTAAATGTGCTAAATTGGTTGATTAAAAAGCGTCCGTTATTTCCAACTCAATTTTAGGTCCTTTGGGAAAATCTATGGCTAACGATTGATGCATGAAATTGATCAACCTCGGTATAGCTTAGTTAAGATATAGCAAACTAGAAACTTTACACGAAATTCTTTAATAAAATATTTGTCTTTAGTCTGTAATGCGTAGTATAGAGAAAATGGTTTATAGCCTTACCGCTTAGGATAGGATAGAAAAGAATTTACTTACCGATAGGACCGATAGAGAAATGAAAAGTACGTAGGGAATTTTCTAACCTAATCAGATGCGTAATGTTCAAAGAGTAATAATGGCTAATACGGAGAATGACCCATATCAACATAAGGCAAGGCTCATTATATAAAATAGTGATATTTGAATAAATGAAGTATGTAGGAAGGATGGTTCCCTAAAGTTCAGCGCAGTGGTCCAGATAGCATTAATAAAATTTGCATTAATTATATTGTTGCAATGGATCGAAACAGTCAGTTTAGGCAATGTGGTCATATTATGATCAGATAGGCAAAGGCTTTACTAATAATGACCCTAGATTCCTAGTAAAATTAATATTAGCCTGTGTAGATATTGCTAATCTGGTCCTTCGATGGTCAAAAATTATCATTAATGCGTATTAGGCTAGAAAAGCATATAGACTTTGAAGTTAATGCTCAGGCTAGAAGATAGTGGTGTAAATTTAAAAAAGCAGTAGGGTGCGTATGTACAAAAAACTATGCCGAGTTGGTATGAAAACACAATCAGTTTGGTTAGAGGTAAATTATATTAGCGAATTGAGTGCCAGTGTTAAAATGAAAAGCATCCCTTTGAAAACAAATGTTGTCTAGTTGGTTAGTTCAGAAGAGCTTATATTGAATATTGGTTTGCAGAATTATTATTTTTTTTATTCCCAACATGTTATATGGTTTCATATTTTCCTCTAAGGGATTTATCCCTTGAATTATGATAATGAATAAACCGCCCGAAATTTTCAGGTTATATACTAAGTGTTTGATCTTTATTCCAATAATGTACAGTGTTTGACCCCATTATCTTAATTGAATGTACTGTATGATGACACTTTTGTTAGACATTGGACATATGTATTCTTTTTTTTTTTTTGATAAATTTATTTATTCATTTTATGTCGTATTATATTGTTTTCTTTATACCTTCACCTCATTGCCCCTGTATTTTTTATTTACATAACAAAGACGATTGCCGTCCCCAGTACTTGTTAAAGGTTGAGCCTACTACGCATAGAGGAAATGCAAAATAAGACTGTGCATAATTATTGACTATTGGTTGAATGAAGTACTTTAAAAGTAGTTGAAGAGACTAAGAGACCTGTTTTCCAATTTTTATAATTCTTTTTGTATAACAATAAAAGTTGGTCGGTAGTTGTTTTTTAAAAAAATCATTCAGAAAAGATGATTTAGATATGTGTTGGCAGGCAAACTAACCTCCTCCCCAAAGGTATTAACTTTTGTGTTGAACTAAAAAAAAAAGGTATAATATATGAAAATGATTTCAATTACTACTGCTAAGGTGTATGTATATAAATATACTTGTCATGTATCACAGGTCATTGTTGTTTTTTCATGCATATTGCTTCCAATTTGGTCAATAAAAAAATGTATTCAGACTCAGATATAATAGTTCCACTTCAAGGTGAAGTAGGATGACTACATTTTTTATGTGATGTTTAGTAAAGACAAAAATAATAAAAAAATATATTCCGACTTAACCCAGAGATTCAATATGCGATATACATTATGCGTTTTCCCATAATGATGATAAAAAAAATAATAATACCTATACTGGCAGTATAATGATAAATGGACTAAACTGATTTTGGTGACTGTAAATGTTTTTTCTTACTTAGTACTAGAAAAGAAGAGTAGGTTTTGAAAAATTTTAAAACCCTTAAATGTGTCATAATGCGATGTGTTGTTTCCCCATAACAATAAAAAATTGGTATTTCTTAATGAAAAATTAAATGTGCTAAAATGGTTGATTAAAAAGCGTCCGTTATTTCCAACTCAATTTTAGGTCCTTTGGGAAAATCTATGGCTAACGATTGATGCATGAAATTGATCAACTCTCGGTATAGCTTAGTTAAGATATAGCAAACTAGAAACTTTACACGAAATTCTTTAATAAAATATTTGTCTTTAGTCTGTAATGCGTAGTATAGAGAAAATGGTTTATAGCCTTACCGCTTAGGATAGGATAGAAAAGAATTTACTTACCGATAGGACCGATAGAGAAATGAAAAGTACGTAGGGAATTTTCTAACCTAATCAGATGCGTAATGTTCAAAGAGTAATAATGGCTAATACGGAGAATGACCCATATCAACATAAGGCAAGGCTCATTATATAAAATAGTGATATTTGAATAAATGAAGTATGTAGGAAGGATGGTTCCCTAAAGTTCAGCGTAGTGGTCCAGATAGCATTAATAAAAGTTGCATTAATTATATTGTTGAAATGGATCAAAACAGTCAGTTTAGGCAATGTGGTCATATTATGATCAGATAGGCAAAGGCTTTACTAATAATGACCCTAGATTCCTAGTAAAATTAATATTAGCCTGTGTAGATATTGCTAATCTGGTCCTTCGATGGTCAAAAATTATCATTAATGCGTATTAGGCTAGAAAAGCATATAGACTTTGAAGTTAATGCTCAGGCTAGAAGATAGTGGTGTAAATTTAAAAAAGCAGTAGGGTGCGTATGTACAAAAAACTATGCCGAGTTGGTATGAAAACACAATCAGTTTGGTTAGAGGTAAATTATATTAGCGAATTGAGTGCCAGTGTTAAAATGAAAAGCATCCCTTTGAAAACAAATGTTGTCTAGTTGGTTAGTTCAGAAGAGCTTATATTGAATATTGGTTTGCAGAATTATTATTTTTTTTTTATTCCCAACATGTTATATGGTTTCATATTTTCCTCTAAGGGATTTGTCCCTTGAATTATGATAATGAATAAACCGCCCGAAATTTTCAGGTTATATACTAAGTGTTTGATCTTTATTCCAATAATGTACAGTGTTTGACCCCATTATCTTAATTGAATGTACTGTATGATGACACTTTTGTTAGACATTGGACATATGTATTCTTTTTTTTTTTTTTTGATAAATTTATTTTATTCATTTTATGTCGTATTATATTGTTTTCTTTATACCTTCACCTCATTGCCCCTGTATTTTTTATTTACATAACAAAGACGATTGCCGTCCCCAGTACTTGTTAAAGGTTGAGCCTACTACGCATAGAGGAAATGCAAAATAAGACTGTGCATAATTATTGACTATTGGTTGAATGAAGTACTTTAAAAGTAGTTGAAGAGACTAAGAGACCTGTTTTCCAATTTTTATAATTCTTTTTGTATAACAATAAAAGTTGGTCGGTAGTTGTTTTTTAAAAAAATCATTCAGAAAAGATGATTTAGATATGTGTTGGCAGGCAAACTAACCTCCTCCCCAAAGGTATTAACTTTTGTGTTGAACTAAAAAAAAAAGGTATAATATATGAAAATGATTTCAATTACTACTGCTAAGGTGTATGTATATAAATATACTTGTCATGTATCACAGGTCATTGTTGTTTTTTCATGCATATTGCTTCCAATTTGGTCAATAAAAAAATGTATTCAGACTCAGATATAATAGTTCCACTTCAAGGTGAAGTAGGATGACTACATTTTTTATGTGATGTTTAGTAAAGACAAAAATAATAAAAAAATATATTCCGACTTAACCCAGAGATTCAATATGCGATATACATTATGCGTTTTCCCATAATGATGATAAAAAAAAAATAATAATACCTATACTGGCAGTATAATGATAAATGGACTAAACTGATTTTGGTGACTGTAAATGTTTTTTCTTACTTAGTACTAGAAAAAGAAGAGTAGGTTTTGAAAAATTTTAAAACCCTTAAATGTGTCATAATGCGATGTGTTGTTTCCCCATAACAATAAAAAATTGGTATTTCTTAATGAAAAATTAAATGTGCTAAAATGGTTGATTAAAAAGCGTCCGTTATTTCCAACTCAATTTTAGGTCCTTTGGGAAAATCTATGGCTAACGATTGATGCATGAAATTGATCAACCTCGGTATAGCTTAGTTAAGATATAGCAAACTAGAAACTTTACACGAAATTCTTTAATAAAATATTTGTCTTTAGTCTGTAATGCGTAGTATAGAGAAAATGGTTTATAGCCTTACCGCTTAGGATAGGATAGAAAAGAATTTACTTACCGATAGAGAAATGAAAAGTACGTAGGGAATTTTCTAACCTAATCAGATGCGTAATGTTCAAAGAGTAATAATGGCTAATACGGAGAATGACCCATATCAACATAAGGCAAGGCTCATTATATAAAATAGTGATATTTGAATAAATGAAGTATGTAGGAAGGATGGTTCCCTAAAGTTCAGCGCAGTGGTCCAGATAGCATTAATAAAAGTTGCATTAATTATATTGTTGAAATGGATCGAAACAGTCAGTTTAGGCAATGTGGTCATATTATGATCAGATAGGCAAAGGCTTTACTAATAATGACCCTAGATTCCTAGTAAAATTAATATTAGCCTGTGTAGATATTGCTAATCTGGTCCTTCGATGGTCAAAAATTATCATTAATGCGTATTAGGATAGAAAAGCATATAGACTTTGAAGTTAATGCTCAGGCTAGAAGATAGTGGTGTAAATTTAAAAAGCAGTAGGGTGCGTATGTACAAAAAACTATGCCGAGTTGGTATGAAAACACAATCAGTTTGGTTAGAGGTAAATTATATTAGCGAATTGAGTGCCAGTGTTAAAATGAAAAGCATCCCTTTGAAAACAAATGTTGTGTCTAGTTGGTTAGTTCAGAAGAGCTTATATTGAATATTGGTTTGCAGAATTATTATTTTTTTTATTCCCAACATGTTATATGGTTTCATATTTTCCTCTAAGGGATTTGTCCCTTGAATTATGATAATGAATAAACCGCCCGAAATTTTCAGGTTATATACTAAGTGTTTGATCTTTATTCCAATAATGTACAGTGTTTGACCCCATTATCTTAATTGAATGTACTGTATGATGACACTTTTGTTAGACATTGGACATATGTATTCTTTTTTTTTTTTTTGATAAATTTATTTTATTCATTTTATGTCGTATTATATTGTTTTCTTTATACCTTCACCTCATTGCCCCTGTATTTTTTATTTACATAACAAAGACGATTGCCGTCCCCAGTACTTGTTAAAGGTTGAGCCTACTACGCATAGAGGAAATGCAAAATAAGACTGTGCATAATTATTGACTATTGGTTGAATGAAGTACTTTAAAAGTAGTTGAAGAGACTAAGAGACCTGTTTTCCAATTTTTATAATTCTTTTTGTATAACAATAAAAGTTGGTCGGTAGTTGTTTTTTAAAAAAATCATTCAGAAAAGATGATTTAGATATGTGTTGGCAGGCAAACTAACCTCCTCCCCAAAGGTATTAACTTTTGTGTTGAACTAAAAAAAAAGGTATAATATGAAAATGATTTCAATTACTACTGCTAAGGTGTATGTATATAAATATACTTGTCATGTATCACAGGTCATTGTTGTTTTTTCATGCATATTGCTTCCAATTTGGTCAATAAAAAAATGTATTCAGACTCAGATATAATAGTTCCACTTCAAGGTGAAGTAGGATGACTACATTTTTTATGTGATGTTTAGTAAAGACAAAAATAATAAAAAAATATATTCCGACTTAACCCAGAGATTCAATATGCGATATACATTATGCGTTTTCCCATAATGATGATAAAAAAAAAATAATAATACCTATACTGGCAGTATAATGAAAAATGGACTAAACTGATTTTGGTGACTGTAAATGTTTTTTCTTACTTAGTACTAGAAAAAGAAGAGTAGGTTTTGAAAAATTTTAAAACCCTTAAATGCGTCATAATGCGATGTGTGATGCGTTTCCCCATAACAATAAAAAATTGGTATTTCTTAATGAAAAATTAAATGTGCTAAATTGGTTGATTAAAAAGCGTCTGTTATTTCCAACTCAATTTTAGGTCCTTTGGGAAAATCTATGGCTAACGATTGATGCATGAAATTGATCAACCTCGGTATAGCTCCCAGTTAAGATATAGCAAACTAGAAACTTTACACGAAATTCTTTAATAAAATATTTGTCTTTAGTCTGTAATCGATAGTATAGAGAAAATGCAATTATAGCCTACCGCTTAGGATAGGATAAGAAAAGAATTTACTTACCGATAGGACCGATAGAGGAAATGAAGAGTACATTGAGGAATTTTCTAACCTAATCAGATGCGTAATGTTCAAAGAGTAATAATGGCTGTCTGTGGGACGAATGACCCATATCAACATAAGGCAAGGCTCATTATATAAAATAGTGATATTTGAATAAATGAAGTATGTAGGAAGGATGGTTCCCTAAAGTTCAGCGCAGTGGTCCAGATAGCATTAATAAAATTTGCATTAATTATATTGTTGCAATGGATCGAAACGGTCAGTTTAGGCAATGTGGTCATATTATGATCAGATAGGCAAAGGCTTTACTAATAATGACCCTAGATTCTAGTAAAAATTAATATTAGCCTGTGTAGATATTGCTAATCTGGTCCTTCGATGGTCAAAAATTATCATTAATGCGTATTAGGCTAGAAAAGCATATAGACTTTAGTTAATGCTCAGGCTAGAAGATAGTGGTGTAAATTTTAAAAAGCAGTAGGGTGCGTATGTACAAAAAACTATGCGAGTTGGTATGAAAACACAATCAGTTTGGTTAGAGGTAAATTATATTAGCGAATTGAGTGCCAGTGTTAAAATGAAAAGCATCCCTTTGAAAACAAATGTTGTGTCTAGTTGGTTAGTTCAGAAGAGCTTATATTGAATATTGGTTTGCAGAATTATTATTTTTTATTCCCAACATGTTATATGGTTTCATATTTTCCTCTGGGGATTTATCCCTTGAATTATGATAATGAATAAACCGCCCGAAATTTTCAGGCTATATATCTAAGTGTTTGATCTTTATTCCAATAATGTACAGTGTTTTGACCCCATTATCTTAATTGAATGTACTGTGATGATGACACTTTTGCGTTAGGACATTGGACACATGTATTCTTTTTTGTTTTTTTTGATAAATTTATTTTATTCATTTTATGTCTTATTGTATTGTTTTCTTTATACCTTCACCTCATTGCCCCTGTATTTTTTGTTTACATAACAAAACCGCGTCTGGTTGACCTACTACGCATAGAGAAATGCAA
>JAGDYQ010000003.1:7390342-7407673 GCA_021962125.1 Bulinus truncatus
CTTCAGTTTGAGGGTTAGACACCTTTAGAAAGCTCATTATAGATTTCAATCTATCTCACAGAAACATAAAAGCTCTGGCCCAAAGTCCATTGTATAGTGATTTAGTAGACCAGAACTAACAAAATCATTTGGCAAGAAATGGAGCGAACACATTTTTGAATATTTCCCAGCTGAAAATTTTGGCAGGGATTAGCTCTAATCCATTTTTCACATAATTCCACATTGTTTAATGGACACGAATGAAAAGAAACTCCTTTACTTTCCGCTTTTTCAACACTGTCATATCCACTTTTGCATCCGTATGCAGAACACTTATTGACCATTTTCTTAGTTATTTATTATATTTAAAATTAGATTTATAAACCAAAACAATTATTATACGTAAATTTTACCGAGAAAAAGAGAAATTTTAGAAAAACAACAGTAATAACATAAAATAAAACCCGAATAAACAATGGACGAACGAAAACAAGCAAGCATGTATATAATAGTGCAACTTTGTTTAACCCTTGCGTCGGCCTAAACCGTACACGGCTAGAATGAAATTTTGTTTGGTTGTCTATCCTGGTGTTATATCTAGATATCCATGGTCTAATGCAGACAACATTACAAAGAGTTAAGATCAATGTACAGAACAATAGAAATAAGTAAATCGTTTACACTTACGCTACCCCCCCCCCCAAATGACGCTACTGAAGGACATTCGGTGGCACTAGACGTTTTGATGGCTATACACAAAATGACATTCGGTGGCACTAGACGTTTTGATGGCTATACACAAAAGGACATTCCGTGGCACTAGGCAAACTAACATTTCTGGTCATGAGGTAAAGCCACATTTGGGGAGGGGGGGGGCATTCAACTGATAATTTAGAGGCCCTACTAAAATCAACATGTGAAAGGGCCGTTAAAAAATATCCAGGTTGGAGGGAGGCCTAATAATCTTTGATAACAGAGACCCTTATAACACCACGTCATGTGTATATTTTCTATTTGATACTTTTATAGTTTTAAAAAAAATTAAACTTCCTATGGTTTGCTGCTCACTTAATAGTCTATGTAAGTCTTAAAATGGATTCACTATTTTGCACATTTAGGCCTATATAACGGCGGTTTACTTCCGTATTTACTATGACATCATCCATCCGAATCTGTTCCCATTAAAAAATAATACTTAAAATTAATTGCTTAATAAATAGCTTCAAAATTATACAGGATGTTAATTTATGAAAAACGAATCTATTAAAATACACGTATGCCCAATTTGAGCTTTTTCGAAACGAGAACATGTCCGACATTCAGTTACAACATCGGAAATTCGCATACGGAAAGTGAAGTTTTAAAGAAAAACTTAATTATTGCACTAAAAAGAATTTTTAAAAAACTCCACGCCCGATTAGGGACTTGAACCCTTGACCCTCAGATTAAAAGTCTGATGCTCTACCGACTGAGCTAACCGGGCTGACGGTATACGAACCGTAACAATCATAAAATCATGGCTATAAAAGAACTTTGTTATTTTTACATCACTTGTTAATTGGAAATTGTCTATAGTACGAAAAATCAATTCCTGCTCTGTCTGCTGTCTGTCACACAAGATGGCGGCACCATTTGCATGTCTTGTACAAGTATTAGTAAATAATTATTTTAAAATTTTCAATCCAAGTAGAAATACCTCCATAATATGAATTGAATGTATATGTAAAGACTAAAGTAATGTTTTGTTGAGTGCTTTCTGCGTCTTTATCTCCAGGTTCCCCACCAATGACCGTTAGTACATCCTGCGACCGTACGACTGAAAATAAAGGCCGTGACTTTACACCGCACCATCATCCATTCCGAGGCTGGGGTTTTTTTTTATGGGAGGGGGGGGGGCAGCTTAGTTTTGCCTATCGGCCCTGATTGTGAAATCCATACACATTAATTGATGACGTCATTTTACAATTTACTCTGTGTGATATCCGAGGAAAAAAAGGCATGTTCCAACAAGAGACATAGCTTGCATTTTTTTCAATGCTATAAATACAACCATAGATATATAAGACTAGATCGCTTATGCTTATTTAATAGAGACCGAAAAAGTGTTGTATTCGAGACCCCTACTTTAAAAAGAGAAGAGTACAGTTCTGTAGTTCTTTATTTTTTACCGAAAAAGATTTCCTTCCTTTTAATTAAAAAAAAAAATCCCCATTCATGCTAGAGGTTGGCGCTTTTAAAATCTACTGATGTGTCCGAAAAAATTATATTTGACGGTTAGTAATAATATAATCAAACAGCCGGGTACACAACACGAAGGCATTTTATTCAAAGTTAATTGAAAAAAAAAGGTTTTTGAAAAATTGTCAAGGAAAACAATGCAAAATGTCTTCTGCTATTTATTTCGGTTATTTAAGGTTTCTATGCGTACTACGTCATCAGGTTATACAGAATTGTACTCTTCTCTTTTTAAAGTTATGGTCCGCACAATATATGTCTATGCATAGCCCATAAGCGATCTAGTCTTATATATCTATGAATACAACCATTCAACATAAATTTGACCATTCAGCATGACCAAACATAAATATAACCTTTCATCATAACCAACTAATTCGTAACTAAAATACGGCGTCGACTGCCCGAACATTTTAAAAAGCAGTAATTTGTAATTTTGTTTAAATAAAATATTTAACAAACATACATTTTTTAAGTAACTGGTTGATTCCACTGACCACTGAGTTATAGTAAGTAGACATGTCCCAAGTATCGACCATGTAATATAAGCACTAGTTGTGCAAGTACGAGTATAAAAAAAATGAGTGAATACTTTTTTTTAATTGCAAGTAAGACAATGAGTACAAAATAAGTACGAGTACGAGTACAAGTACCCGAGATGGAAGTACGAGTACAACAACTCCAAAAATATACCCCCCCTCTAGTACAGGCAACTAGTAAAGCAAATACCAGTACCCTATTTAAGGGACATATGATATATACTAGGCCAGGTACCTGCTTCTGCCTGCTTCTAAAATAAGGTTTCTGTTTACCTTTGTTTTCTCCTTACCCATCGAGATGAAACTGAAACTCCGTCCAATAACAATCAAATATAATTAATATGTAAATAAATTTCACGTTATTTGGTTTTCTGGATCTTGAGTTATAAGGGAACAGACAGACAGACAGACAGACAACAAATGCGTCTTATAAGTATAGAGATATAGCTATCTTTGAGTGTCATTAGTACATATACATGTATTAACAATAAATTAGAATACTATCTAATGTCTATCTTTAAGTGTCATTATTGAATGTGCCATCTATGTATTACGGCATACCAGATAACAGTAATCTTGTCCAAATTAAAATATGAAATTTCTGGAATGTTGACTTTTACACAGTGCTGTACACTAGCTGCTGTACAGTTGAGAGCGTGCCGGAAACAGTGCCAGTATTATTATGCTGTATACAGCCAGGTTACAACAGCTGTGTGCACAGTGAGGATCCAGTGGGTGGGATTCAAAATGCCAACAATTAATAATTGAGTGGGATCTGTCGACCTAAGGCAATGATCAACCTCCAGTCTTATATAGTTCAGTGATCAACCTCCAGTCTTATATAGTTCAGTGATCACCTCCAGTCTTATATAGTTCAGTGATCACCTCTAGTCTTATATAGTTCAGTGATCAACCTCCAGTCTTATATAGTTCAGTGATCAACCTCCAATCTTATATAGTTCAGTGATCAACCTCCAGTCTTATATAGTTCAGTGATCAACCTCCAGTCTTATATAGTTCAGTGATCAACCTCCAGTCTTATATAGTTCAGTGATGACCTCCAGTCTTATATAGTTCAGTGATCACCTCCAGTCTTATATAGTTCAGTGATCACCTCCAGTGATCTCCTCTCTGACCCAACAAATGTAAGGTAGGCCAGAGGACTCTGAAATGTTGAGGACTGTGGCTGTAATAAAGTGACATCTTATCCTGGCATTATTTTCATTATGTGTGTGTAGAGTGTGCTTGGTGTGAAAATCATTTCAATTAGTGATTACCCCAAGAGAAGATGGAGTGCATTAAATCGCTTGCAGTGTGAGGCCAAAAGCATGATTTGTAAAGACTCATTCGATTCTCCTTTTATGATTTGTCCTTCTAAACCCAGAAAGGAGACAATCTGTTATCATTCACTAGAAAGTTATTTTTCTTTTCGAAAATCCATCTGATTTATTTCTTTTTTTTCATTTATAAATAATTTATTTGGTATAACTATCATAATACATGTACGATACCGCATAATATCATAGTAAAAAATAATGAAATCTAATCCATAAAAAACATAGGTTTATATAATTCACATTGAACTTACGGATAAATATGGCAGCAATTGTGTCCACAAATATTTACATACTAGACAAGGGTTGCGCAACTTTCTGGTCCGCGGGTCACAACATGTTCTTAAATTTTGACGTAAGAGCCACATCATATAGAGAGACAAGACAGAAGTTTATCAGCTCATGCTGTCACAATGCTGTGGTACTGTTTAAACGAAGCCCTGGTCCATGGCTGTCTTATGGCAATGACCACACCCGGGGTCTCCTCGAGTATAGGCGACCAATCAAACATTTCTATTAATGGGCACGAACACACACATTATGCCTGGGCCCCGTGTGTTGTAAGGACGGCGCTGTCCTGATTATCTATTAAAGTCCGTCTGTGGTGGCATCATCTTCATGAAAGGAAAAGAATGTTCACAAGACCAGGGGGTTCCCAACCATTCTCTTGACTCTGCCTCTAAGGATGATGGGACGGATGGTCGTGTGGTAAAGCCCTCGACTGTTCTGCCTCTAAGGATGATGGGACGGATGGTCGTGTGGTAAAGCCCGCAACTGTTCTGCCTCTAAGGATGATGGGACGGATGGTCGTGTGGTAAAGCCCTCGACTGTGGACCTCAGGTTCCCTGGTTCGATCCCCATGTGAGGACCAATGGATATTTCAGGTTATGGCTAAAGTTCCGTGGTGCCTACATGGCTATTCCACTATCGGCTATGGTGGGGATGAAAGAATGACATCATAAAAACCGCCCTATAAGTGGTTTACAGGATCAAGAGATTTCATCTCATCCTTACAGGGACTTCAACACCTCTAAGGACGTGAAAGTAAGTCCGCGGGGATACGTAAGTTTAGCCAAATGGTGAACTTCTTCAAACTCTTGGTTGTTGTTTTTTTTAAACAAAAATGTATGTGTCGCTGTGTACCCCCTGGTATAAACTTTCCCCTTACTTTATGTGTCGCTGTGTACCCCCTGGTATAAACTTTCCCCTTACTTTATGTGTCGCTGTGTACCCCCTGGTATAAACTTTCCCCTTACTTTATGTGTCACTGTGTACCCCCTGGTATAAACTTTCCCCTTACTTTATGTGTCACTGTGTACCCCCTGGTATAAACTTTCCCCTTACTTTATGTGTCACTGTGTACCCCCTGGTATAAACCTTCCCCTTACTTTTGGTGTACGCAGCACAAGAGAGATTACTGATTCACTTAATCACAACCACCTTGAAGTTCAAGTTGAACGTCAATATCATATAAAAGTACGACACTGACATTGAGATCAGTTGGCAGAGTCCATTATTTGATTGTAAGGAGGGCCCCAGCTGTGAACTCAACTCCATGACATTTTGGTCTCAGCCATAAAACTAAGAGAGGATTAGAGATAATCGGAAGTCGGACAGCGGAGATAAAAGGGGGAGGGAAAAAAAACACGACACACGAGGATTATGGGAAATCAGACAAATCTACAGGGAGACAGAGGTTTCCAAATATAGTTTCCGGGGTGGCAAATAAAGGAATCGAATCTCCGACTGGCGGAAATGGATGACCAAGGGAGGTAAGTGCTGGCGTGTTTGTGACCAGAAGACAAATGGGAGGGAAGAATTGTGGTTTGGGTGGCAACAGTGGTGGATGTAAAGTATTCTTGAAGACTGTGTTAAAGAGAGGTAATAAAGGGGAGAAAATACGGGCATGAAAATATAATTAAGATGCCAGTTAATAAAATATTCTTAATTTTGTTTAATTTATTTATAGAAGATTTAAGAAATAAAAAAAAAATGTGCTATTTGAAAACGTTTAAACAGGGGCTGATATTTAATGACGGGGGTGCCCAGGGCTTCCAAATGGTCATCGAAAGACCCCAGTTTATATACATATACACATATATATAAAACATATTTTTAGGAGGCCCATAAAACCTTCTGCACCCGGGACGACGACAAATCTAAATCCGCCTGTGTTTAAATATCTCGAAACATTTCATTACAACATATTTTGAAGATGTTTCTGATGTTATTTATTAAATGTACAGGGCTTCTATGTCTGGAGTCTTAAAGGCCCATCGGGGCAGAGGAAGTATAGAATTCATTTGTTTCTGTAACCTCCGCATATCATGGAGATTGTGTGGTTAGCATAACGCCCAGCCAATTAAGGCTGGGTGGACTTAGAAAAAATATCCTTGTTCTCAAGGAGGATTGAACCCAGGACTCTCAGTCAACAGACAAGCATCTACACCACTCGGCCATCATTCCCACGTATTATATCATAAGGGTGAGGAGAAAATACTAACCGTGAAGTGTTAATATGGGTGAGATGCTACATACATACATCATCTGTATTTGTGTGGACCACAGATTATATATTATACAGATATCGCATCGCTATATAAACAGTCCTCGGTTTTGTGTTAAAAACTCTCGCGACATTGTTGTTATTCCCTTTTGTTTCCAATGACGCTTTCTATTCATAAAAACACACGGACCTATTTACACCTCTTTGTTGTTGTTTTTTTTTTTTCAAGACATAAAATATGAATGAAAAAGCTTTCAATTTGGTTTATAAATATACAAAACTTAAAAAGTGATAATATATTATTTAATTCATGAGTTCGTGGGTTTTTTAGGAGTTATAAATATATATATATATATATATATATATATATATATATATATATATATAATAAACATTTCTATTCAAGGAAAGGACTGATGAGAGTAAATATCATTAATGGCGGCGAAGAAAACATTGTTTCAAAACGAGGCTTACGCAATCTGTATGATATCTAATCTGTGGTGTGGACAAGGATGAGACCGGGAGGGAAGGGGGGGGGTAGGTAATGTTTTCAATCAGTGATCATATAGGTAACAACAATCCAGCATAGCATAGAATAAGTGAATGAGTATTTAATTTTCTAGCCAAATTGTGGGTAGCAGATGAGTTGTAGAGTGGGTCTGGAGAAAATGAATATTTAGAATGAAACTATCAATGTTTTAAGTATTACATGATTATTTCTCTACTTCTCTAAACGTTGATATATCAGCTTTGGTAAAAAGGGGGAAAATCAAATTTATACAAAGAAAGACGCTTTTATTCTCTTTCTTGTATATACTTTTATTCTTTACAGTCGGGTCCTCCAATAAACAAACACAAGGTTTTCATGGGGGGGGGGCGAATTGCTCAAAACAGTTGCCATAGTGAAAAGGGGAGGTCACTCATTAGTCTTAGACAGCCGCATTCGGCTGTATGTTATAAATAGCCGCAAATTTATCTAACATGATTCTGTCACTTGTCTCATTGTAGCCCAAATTCACCATAGAAGGCAGCACAAGAGCTGAATAAAACTATATAAGAGCCTACAATTAATAAATGCAACATTAAATTAAGACCTTAAGTCGGTTCTTTCAAATATGGATTTTAAAAAAAATTGTTGTATTCATTCACAGTAATTCTGTGGTAGATATTTCAAATGTATGAGCTTCATTACTGAATGATTCACAGCTACCAAAAATTGACATACCTTGACAAGCAACTTTTTTATAATGTAGATTATTAAATTCTGGCATCAGTTTCCGAAAATCAATAGTACAAGATGATTTGAGCTGAAGTTGCAATGCCTGATATTCACTCTTTTCTAAAAACTCCAATTCTTCAGCCTCTTTTTCAAAGAGTGTTGGTTCAAAAGTTTATAAACAATTTTCAACAATATTAATTGGGTTTATAACTTTTCAAACCTGTGGTTGAAATTCATCATTTTTTGCTGGAATTCTTGCAACTTTTTTTCGTTATTGTTTACATGTTTTAATTCACGTAAATAGATTTTATGTTTTCTTTCGTAAATTGTTCACAAAATCCCTTCACTGAATATCTTTAGAGTGCATTCTAAATTGTCACTATAAGTCAACTAGTCAATTTCTAACTCTGGATAAATTTGTTGGCTTTTCTTTTGTAAAATGTTATAATAGGTAGGCCTACCTGCACATTATCTCATCAAGTGGATCTCTAGCATCTAGCAGCGATACCATAAGTTGTGTACTACAACTAGACTCAGCATTTCTTCCATTGCTTTCTTACGCAGATACATGATGGACAATACATTTTATTGTGGAACATCCTCAATGTTTACTGTGGAACATCCTCAATGTTTACTGTGGAACATCCTCAATGTTTACTGTGGAACATCCTCAATGTTAACTGTGGAACATCCTCAATGTTTACTGTGGAACATCCTCAATGTTTACTGTGGAACATCCTCAATGTTAACTGTGGAACATCCTCAATGTTTACTGTGGAACATCCTCAATGTCCGAGGAATCGCCCAGTCGTGAGCTAACCTAAATGCTGTACACTTTGTTCAAATCTAATTTCTCCCCACATTTTACACAGCAATCAGTTCTAAGAGGGTAAAGAAACCTGGTGTCATCAGTTTATGCAATTTTTGTGTTAGGAAAATCCAAAACTTTAATAAACCACCACAGAAGACTTGTCTATCGGCGATAGCAGTATATTTGTGCTCTGGCTAATTTAAAACCATAATCAAAATATAGACATAAGAACAAAAGAATAGCCAGCATTAAAAAATATTTAGCAAAATAAATAATTAATCAGTTCTACAAGATTCCAAGAAACAAAAAATCAAAGTAATATTTTTTAAAAATTCAAAACTCCTTATGCCGCACAATACCAATTGAAGAGCTGCATATGGCTCAATCAGCCAGTACCAATAGATGAGCTGCATACGGCACTATGAGCCGAATTTGATCACCACCTGTTATAGTGGGTCAAGAAAATAAAAAAAGCTGTCATAGTGGGTTACAAAGCTTTAAAGTTCGTAAATCACTGGGCTATAGGTTTATTATGTGATATGAAAAATTTTGAAAATACTTGTAGTTTATTGCCCCAATCACTAAAATAAAAAAAATTTGACAACAATTTGTATCCCTTTATTTAGTTATAACCAACCAAAGTTTCATTATACAATCACAATAGAACAAAGTGAAACACAGAAATGACTTTCAAACATGGTGTGTTGACTATTTATTGAATCTATGTACAAAACTTTTAGACTTTTTATTTCCACTGTTTTGTTTCTTTTTCCTTTTTGTATCTTGCAGCCGGTGATGTCTGGTTCTCTCCCAGTCCAACTGTTTCTGAGCTGCAGACAAAGTGCAGAGAATTTATAGCACAACATAACAAACTAGTTGGACAGTACAGAGAATTTATAGCACACACAAACTAGTTGGGACAGTACAGAGAATTTATAGCACAACATAACTAGTTGGACAGTACAGAGAATTTATAGCACAACATAACTAGTTGGACAGTACAGAGAATTTATAGCACAACATAACAAACTAGTTGGACAGTACAGTGAATTTATAGCACAACACAACAAACTAGTTGGACAGTACAGAGAATTTATAGCACAACACAACAAACTAGTTGGACAGTAAAATATATCTATAAACAATCTGCAATACTTTCGAAATGTCAAATGCAATTGACATGAAATTCAAAAGCATTCAATACAATCTACTGGACATTCACATGGTAAAAAAAAAAACAATTAAAATGATAAACACAATGTAAATACAACCAACCTACTACTGTACATAAATATGATCAATACAATACCAACCTACTACTGTACATAAATATGATCAACACAATACCAACCTACTGCTGTACATAAGTGTGATCAACACAATACCAACCTACTGCTGTACATAAATGTGATCAACACAATACCAACCTACTGCTGTACATAAATATGATCAACACAATACCAACCTACTACTGTACATAAATATGATCAACACAATACCAACCTACTACTGTACATAAATATGATCAACACAATACCAACCTACTACTGTACATAAATATGATCAACACAATACCAACCTACTGCTGTACATAAATGTGATCAACACAATACCAACCTACTACTGTACATAAATGTGATCAACACAATACTAACCTACTGCTGTACATAAATGTGATCAACACAATACCAACCTACTACTGTACATAAATGTGATCAACACAAAACTCCCTGGGAAACTATTTCCTGCCTAGTCAACAAGAAATCCTACCTGCTTTATCCTTGTTCAAGACATCATTTGTACCACCTTGAAGCATCTCATTGTCCTCATCCAACAAATGGGCGAACTGTTCAGCAGAAGCAAACAGATCAGATGTGTCCGCCCTGATTAAAAAAACAAAAGTAATGTGTGAGTGACAACAGTCAATCCTACTGAGGTACTGCCACCGTTGAAACAAGTTTAATAATGAATAGTTGCACTGGCTTATGTCAGGAGTTCAGCCATTTTATATTGAAAGTTGTGCATTTCTAACTATTATTTTAAATTCCAAAACTTACTTTTTCTTCTTTTTCTTAGGCTCATCAAAGAGGAAGCTGTCATCATTATTGTTTTTCTTCTTCTTTTTGTTTGATCCAACATTTAGTAAAGTTTGAAGTTCGTCTAAAAACAAAAGCAAAGTGTGTTAAAACAAATATAAATAAATGTACACCAGTCATTTAGAGATAAAAAATGCCTTAGATGTCGTATGGAAGCCTGTATAAAGAAATAATTCTAAGCATAACTAATAACAGCGCACCTGGCATCTAATATAAAAAAAATTTTGGCAGTAGTTATACTCGAACAAGTCACTATTTTGCTATTATTATCAATTATATAAAAGTTATAAGCATGAAGTGAATTATTCTAATCCAATAAATTAGGTCATCAATGAGATGCAACTCCTGCCTTTTAAACTTGTATAAAATTATTATATTGTAAAAGTAAGTTCACAAAAGCAAATGTGCAAAATGTCTGTTAATTAAGGTAGTTTTTTTTTATATCAGTGGCTTCAAAAAGCAGTCTATATTGAACTGGTAGATTTCTAGACACAGAAGCACAGGGCTGGGGATTCCAGGGAAGGCGGGGTGCATAATATATAGATGTCTGGTTGTTTTTGATTTTTTAATAGTTAATTTGAAGATAAATAACAGTGTACCAAAGGTTTTGAAACTTTTGTAGGAGTCTTGGACAGGGTGGGAGAAAGGGGAAAGAGTGACGTACAATGAGGGTGGGGGAATTCCAGGAAAAGAAGGGTGCATAATGTACCAATGAATGTGTTTATAAAAGTTTTGTTTTAATAATAAGTGAGTGTCAGGGTTAACTTGGTGACATAGTCTGCCAATAAAGTTTTCCATCACTTTTATCTGCTTTATCAGGCGTTACAACTAGTAGAAACATAACAACCTCTATGAACTGTCCCCATAACTAGAGAACTAATAGGTTTCTCAATTTAACTCAAATAATTTATAGGGTGCAGCTGGTGTATATATTTTACCATCTTTGTCTGGGGAAAACTGACTGGTGTCTTCCAATCCACCCATCTCCTCCCGGAACTCAGCAGCTAGCTCTTCGTCACTTAGATCTATTTCATCATCATCATCCTCATCAAAATCACTACCGCTGTCCTTTTTGACTTGGTTTGCCTTGCTCTTCTGTTGACTGTAGAGAGAATAAATGACATTAGAACAAAGGACAGTTTCACAACATTGCCAACATACACAGACAATTTAAAACAAAATTCATGCACCCAAACTAAATGTAAACCAGATTTCATTAACACACCCAAAATAGGATCTACATAGTATAATGAATATCATATTGTTAATATTAACAATCTAGAAATAGTAAATATATATATATATATATATATATATATTTGAGGGAACACTTCCAGTGAAGCATTAAAAACTTACTCAGAAGCAAAATCCAAATGTAGGTCACCAAGGTTGTCTTTATCCACTGATTTCTCAAAGCCATCTATATTAGAAATAAAGGAGTGAGTACAGTAAGCAGACATTTTAAAAGTAAACCATGATACACAACAGAGAGAATTCAAATCAGTCCAATGTCAATAGAGTGAGTGAGTCGTGCTAAATTTTGTAAGGCAAGAGATAAATGGCTTAGATTTACTTAATTCCAGAAAATTTTAAATAAAACATTTCATAATTTCCATTTTGTTTATTATAGTCAACTTTCACTTTTACTTTTCTTAGAAATTGATTTACATTTTTTTAACATAAGCTCCAATAAAGGTATACTAAATTGTTAATCCTTAGTGGTATAGTAAAATGATCCAATGATAAGCAAATAGAATAAATATTTTCTATCTTAAAACTTAACCAGTCCACATTGAAAAAACTTAAAGTAAAATGGTTAATTACTAATATCAACCAGAGTTAGGTTTGTTGTTGTCAATGGTTCATTTGCAAAAACATTTAGTTGAATTTTACTGACTTCCACAAAACTGATGCATAAGCTAAACAGCATGCTCTGGTAATATTGATAAATTGTTTTCCAAGTTATTCTTAAAATTGGGTAGTCTAAAACATATGAAGTCACATGATTGAACTGAAGAAATAATTACACAACCCACTAATAAAACACCCAGAGATCTGCAGTTAAAATTGTAACTGTCCTATCCCCTTGTGATTAAGCTTTAATTACGTTTCATGTTATTGCCTTATTTGGTATTGTTCCATCCCTTGCTACCACACACTGTTGGTCATGGCGTATTTCCTTATATGGTATGGTAAGTGCACAAGTGGGATACGACAGTAACGTTCACCGTGTTCTTTTTTTTTTAAATACTCTTTCATCATTAAGTTTTTTTGAGTTAGGGCCCTTGCCTAAGCCACTGGCTAAACCATAAGTACTTAAGAAAATAGTAAAAAATATTTCATCTTTAAACATATAAACATCACCAACCTAAGTATGCATCAAACTCATCATCATCAATACTTTCATTATCACCAGCATCCTCGTCCTCTTTTCTCAACGCTCTTTCTTTGAAATATCTAACAATAGAAGGTAAATTTGATTCAACACATAAAGAAGCAATGAAGGTGACTAGATATGCTGGGAGTAGAAACCATGAAGGCCTGACACCACCCAAACTCCCTACATATATGTACAATGTATCTCAATTTCAACCAACAATACTCAATATGTGCTCACCTATAAAAGAATTTCTCATCTTCCGGTATATTCTGCTCACCAATTTCAAGGTACTCAGCAGAGTTGATGGGCACAGCTCTTATACCTGATGGGTTAGACTTCTTGAACTGACCTTTACGAACATTTTCTAGAAAAAAACA
Source organism: Bulinus truncatus (assembly GCA_021962125.1). Taxonomy (NCBI): domain Eukaryota; kingdom Metazoa; phylum Mollusca; class Gastropoda; family Planorbidae; genus Bulinus; species Bulinus truncatus. Next base: position 7,403,819 of record JAGDYQ010000003.1, read on the forward strand.
AAAGTTGATAAAATGATAATTCAAATAATACAATTTCAGCCATCTTGTAATGTGTACACATTACATTAACCAGAGCAATGAGGACATTATTTATATGGACTTTTTATTTACCTAAAGATCAGTTCCAATAAAACAGAGAAAACAGGCTTCATGAATATTGAGTGTGAAGATAGTTATATTATATTATATTAATTTTATTATAAATATAATTATATTGTTTTAATGGTATCTAAGATTAAAATTTTTTTTTATATAAAACATAAAGTGTATTATGCTCATGTGATTCAACATTCTCTGTCACCATCTGCTGTTAATATAGGTGGTAGTGATATCCAATGATGTTCATTCAAGGACGAGATCATTTCTCTTAAACCAATATCGAACAACTGGGACAGCTTTAAGTCCAGGCTGCAATCATCACATGTGATTGGATTGACATATGACTAAAAACAATGACTTACACAACACAAATCTGGTTTAAAACTAAAGCATCACTGAAACATCCTGTAGTACAGTGGTGCCATACCCCCGGGCTCAGACCGGTAGCAGGATAATGGGCCGCCCAAGAAACATTAAATTATTTCCTTTTTATTTATTTCTCTTGTGATTGTACGACTTTCCATGGACGAGAAAGAATCTACCCCCCACCCCCCTTCCAGTGGGCTGTGGTGAAATTATCAAACGCTGACCGGTCCGTGGCGAGATAAAGGTTGGGGGACCACTGCTGTAGTATATAGGAATAAGGCAAACAGAGGGTCTAATGGTGTAGAGAATGAGTCTGTCGACCTGAGGATCCTAGGTTCAATCTTCTGTGAGAACCAAAGGAATTTTTCAAGGTCCTGGTGAACATTTATTGAAAGTCCTCCCTCCAAACTCACCCAGCTGTAAGATGTGTACCTGACTTTATTTGGAAAGTAAAGGCGGCTGTGCAGCCAATCAATTTTAATGCTGTGCTTATAAAAACAGATGAATTCTAAACTTCAAATGCCCGATGGCCCTTTAGGATTAAGTAAATTTACTTTTTTTTTTTAATATCATAATAGGCCCACACTGTTATGTTTTGTCCTCGCTTAGTGATGCTATGTGCTTGACATCCACCCCCAATTCTACCTGGCATCACATCTTGATCATTAGAAAAACTACTAGGCATTTGCTTCTTCAATGAAGAATGAATTTTCACTAAGAAACAGTTTATTATTTCACTAACATAATTTTAGATTTAAGAATGAATTTTCACTAAGAAACAGTTTATTATTTCACTAACATAATTTTAGATTTAAGAATGAATTTTCACTAAGAAACTGTTTATTATTACATAATTTTAGATTTTAAAAAATAAAAAAAAACAACTTACCAACATTCTTTTTAGGATTTTTATAAACAAATCTGTCCAAAAATCTGGCTAATGTAAAATCTTTCACAGGATCCCCATCGTACTTGATATCTTGACCCTATAAGTACAGAAAACAAAATGAAAGCAATCTAAGAATCACTTTGATATCTTGACCCTTTAAGTACAGAAAACAAAATGAAAGCAATCCAAGAATCACTTTGATATACAACAGATTTGTTTTTAATTGGCCTTTTTTTTTTTTCAAGTTCTATGCTGTGGTATGAGATTACTTTCTACAACATAGTAGCATAAAACCTGATAGCAGGGTAATATTTGACTATTTATGATAGAATACCTTCATCAACATGGTAGCATAAATCCAGACAGTGTGATGATAATGTTTGACTACAACATTACATTACCTTTCTACAACATAGTAGCATAAAACCTGATAGCAGGGTAATATTTGACTATTTATGATAGAATACCTTCAACAACATGGTAGCATAAAACATGATACATGTAGCAGGGTAATATTTGACTATTTAAAATAGAATACCTTCAACAACATGGTAGCATAAAGCCTGACAGTGGGATGGTAATGTTTGACTAACTGATGCAGCTCTGGCGTGCACTCTGTCTCTGCATGTGTATACAGTGGGTTCCTTATGTACGGATCATAATCTGACTTTTGACCTTAACAAGCAAATTTTTTAAGTTTTTTAAAAAAAAAAAAGGGATAAAGAAAATATTTCAAAACAAAGCAACATTTCAAATTAAAATTTAATTTGTCTAGCTTAAATTGATTTTTTTTATTAAGAAAAACAATTTACATAACAATAATAATCATTTAAAATCTATTGAAAATGAATTCATGAAGATGTAATACTTGATATTGCAAATGTAAATTGTAGAAATTATCTAATTATAATATTATGTTGAAACAACTATCATAAATATTGAAAATCCTCGTGTTTGAAAACAATGAAGAAATACATTGATTCAATCGGGCACATTCCTATATAAAAGTAACACTTTGGTAGGTCCCAGTAGGTGTGTAAGCTTTGGGCTTATGGGGAAAGACAGCCCATGTCAGGGGCCTACTGTACATTAAAACAGTTTAGGTGAATAAAATGTACGTGATCCTACCTGCTTTACTAAAGTTGGCTCTGTGAACCCAAGACCCTTGACTTGCACTTTTTAAACTGTTTGGTTTATTTTTAGAATCATCTTCTGAGTCAATTTTCTGAGGTGGCCCTGAGAGATCAGCAGTTTTATCTGGTGCTGGGTAGTCAATGAAATGTTCCTCATCGTCGTCATTAGACCATGTTCCCTAATTTAAAATAGTTAACACAATTGTTGAACAGTTTACTTTTCTAATTATGAACACTTTTTAGATAATAACTTTTTTTTATTATTTTGTGATAAAAAATTCAGCAATAGCACATTTTCACTTGGTCATTGAAATATTATATTATATTTTATGAACAATAAATGAAAAATAAATGGAAGATAAAAGCACAACGTTGTTGAGTACTAGTAAGCAGTACTAAAAAATAAAGTTAAAAAAAAATGTTTGCTTACAAATACTATTACATGTAGCACTTTGATGATCAACAAAACTATTTAACAATATATCCGTTGAATATGTAGCCATAGAAAAAAAAATACCTAGTAGAGAATGCCACTATTCTTTTAAGTGGATGCACAGCCACAATAAACATTAGATAATACAGGATGACTTTTAATTCATAAAAATCATAAGCCTTACCTCCCCTTTATAGCAGTTTTGTACCAGGCCTGGTTTCTTCTGTAAAATCTGAAAAGATACGACAAGAGATGAAACACAACCTCACAGCAAGGTGCATGCAAGAATACTATGACAACAACGTCTCAGTAGAGTACAAGTGATCTCAACAGATCGTGCCAGTGCATACACTGAGAGACACTGACGATAGTAACACATATGACAAGCAAAATGAGAAGGCTTTAGATGTTATGTATGAGTGGTGAAAGAGATAAAGCTGAAGAATTCCTTTACTTGAAGGCCTGCAGACGAAGTGAAATGTAAACTGCGCTTAATTTTCAAGAACCGATTTTAAAATCTTTTTTAAAAAGATAAAATTGTGGAGAATTCAATATAAAATTATAGAAGTTTTCTTGATATTTTAAATTAACTTTAAAAGTAAGTTTAGTAACGAAATCAGCATAACTTAAAACAGGCTAATGAGTAACCCTAAAAATATTTTAGTAAACCTATATTTCAATATGATCAACGATATGTAATTTTTAATATTTTTATGGTTAAAATTATAAAAAATGTGGAAAAAAATTTTAAAGAGAAAATAAATAAAAACATATTTTCTTCAAGCTTCTGAAAGTATTATTCCAACAGCGGCCTAAGGTCATTATCTGCTCTCGAATTATGTTATAAAATTAACTTCAATTCTGCTATCTTGCGACAGACTTTAACTATCATTTTTAAAAATCTTGACAAAATTGTAAGTAGCTACCTTAATTCT
>JAGDYQ010000003.1:7408173-7473428 GCA_021962125.1 Bulinus truncatus
ATGGTGAAAGTTCCCACAATATCTCCCATGGTACCTGCTGGCCATTGCACTAACAGCTATGGTTGTGGATGACAGAAGGGCTTTGAAGTCTTTGCTGCATCCTCTTAAAATACTTGGCCCTGAAATCTCGGTAGGGAAAAATGGTAAATTTAGATTCTGTGAATGTAAAAAATTACTAAATATAATTTTGGTAGCTATTATTAAGAAAAATAAGAACAATTTACCATACTTTGCGACAGTACCCATAAGTAGCAGCAGTAGCATTTTAATTTATACCATGACATCATTTTCTTTGTGAAGTAAATATTTTCATTTATTGTCAATATTATTTTCACTGTGATTTTTTTATAAATTTTATTTTGATATTTTAATGCAAAGGTTTTAATTTTTACGTTTTTTATGGGTAATTTTTTTTAGTTTTTGGAAAGAGTCCAATTTGACGAGCACTATTTTAATATATTTTATTATATCATGCTTGAAAGATGATTTAATGGGTTCCTATCTCGACTCTTGCCATTATATGAAAGCAGTTACTTTATATTGTGTATTTGCATACATTTTTATTTGTTCTATGTTATAATAAATTTATTCAATCAGTTTTAGGTAAGATAATAATGGGTATTATTTTATAGGAAGACAAAGAACTTCTTGATGGAGTTGATGATACTGAAGATGAATCAGCATTTGATGTTGACGCAAGTGGCAATGATATCCCTGAATCTGAGGTATTTCCATAATTTTTAGATTTTTAAAAAATCTTACTTTCTTCATTATCAATAGTCTTATATACTTTATTTACTATTCATCTTGCTACCCTGGAACATTTTCATCTGGCTAAAATAATATTTTTTAGGACTTTAGGACAGCTTTTATATGTTTTACTTCAATTATAATTTTGTTTTTGGGATTGATTGTGTCCACAAATTTTGTTTGGGACTTCACTTTAAAATGACTTTTTCTTTCCCTAGATTGTGTCATTCCTGAAAAAACTAGGAGTTGAAAAATACAGGCCCCTTGTGGAAAAAGAATCCCAGAAAAAACAGAATGATGAGCTTAAAAAAAGTAAAAGTAAACAAGAAGACAAAACAAACCTTGTGTCTGTAGCAGTCGCATTGAAAAATAAAAGCTTTGATAAAGGGCTAGATGTATCAAAGAAGTCAACTAAAACAAAGAATGTTGGAGTAGCCGATAAAAAACCAGGGAAAGCTCCCTCAGATTCAACCCCATCTCAAAATAAGCAGAAAACTTTAGAGGAAGCCAAAAAAATAAAATCCTTGTTACTTTTCTTGAAGAAAAGTACATCAAGAAAGTACTTACTTTTTAAACCTGGTCAGGCATGGAGAATGGAAGAGGTAGACATTCCAAAATATATACATATGTTTAATTTTTATTCTGCAATTCAATGTAGAGTTCACTTAAAAAAATGTATCCAATAAAAAAAAAGTCTTGAATTAAAAAACTCTTTGTTATTAAGTCCTATTTTCTTTGATTAAAATTCCAACAATTAGCGATTTGCACCTCCTTGTTTGGTCTGATTTTGAGGAGAATCCTTTATTACCATATTACTTAAGTAAAATCAAAGTATTTTTTTATATCTTTTACAGATTTTTTCTTTGCCAGATGGGCCCCCAGACAAAACACTTCTTGAGACCTCTGAAAAATTGGCTGAAAATCTGTTTGAAGAGGAAATACTTGTATACTCTAAACGTGAGGAATTTTTAAAACTTGATGGTTAAAAATTATTTTATGTCATAGAAATGCATGAAGCGTTCACATTAGCTGCTTATAAAAAAATAGTGGATTGAAGCAATTTAAAAAAAAAAAATTTATCATTTAAAAAAAGAATTCAACATTGATAATTAAATAAGCTTATAAATGAAATTATGAGATATTATACATTCAAAAATAATGTCAAAATCAAATAAAGAATGTAGAAAAAGAATTGTTTTACCATTTTATAAATTGAATATAAAATCTTTTATGATTTTTAAACAGAAAGAGAAAATGTAAAAAATTCAGAAGCTAGATGGTTGAAAACTGTCCTCAGTTCTGGAACTCTGGCTGACAAGATGGCTGCTTTAACACTCTTAATTCAAGAATCACCAATCCACAATTTTGCCAGTCTAGACACATTAATATCCATGTCCAGTAAAAAAGGAAGAAGGGAAGCCATGATGGCGGTTGGTTAGTTGTTCTTATTTGTTTCTTTTTTTTCTAAGTTTGTTTAGTAGATGTGGGTTGATAACCGCCATTGCCAACCCTACTCCTCTATTCTGGCTTGGGACTGGCAGATACAACCTTAGTGAACATCTCGGGAAAGTTGATGCAGATATTAATACATGTGCTCATCAAACTTGTTTGAAGTTTAATTTGAATTAATTTCATAAAGAACTGTGACATATTAAATGAATGTTCATCTGCAGTCAGAGTGTTCACTATATTATTCTTCCTCAGATACTCTGCGTGATCTGTTTCTAACAGGGCTTCTGCCAGATAATAGAAAGTTAAGGGCTTTTGATCAGGTTAGATAATTTTTGAATGATCATTGATGTTAATTTATTGAACTAAAGCTAGTGTGGATGCTGTCTAAATCACTGAATACATGTAGTTGGTTGAAACTTCTGGAAAAAAAAAGAAGAAAAAATTCTGAGTTTTATTTACAGTAACATATTTGTCTTTGAATTTGGTTTGTCTAGCATCATTGATACATTTTACACATGTCTGCATTTTATTTCCACCATAGACTTTCAAAAAATGCATTTAAAAAAAAAAATTATTTGTATCTGCAAGTTTAAATTTTGAAATATTAATTTAAGGGGGTTTGTTTTTTTGTTTTACTGAGCGTTCTTTTCTCTTGTACATACTTCAGCAACCCTTGTTACAGCTTGAAGAGCTAAGTCTAGGCAGTATAGACAGCAGAGATAAATACCTAATCATGTGGCATTTTGAGGCTCTGCTGAAGAAGAAAATTGTAGAATTCATCAGTGTTTTAGGGGTTTGTTGTCAATAGGCTTAAATTATTTTGTACTCCCAGTTGATGGTTTAAAAAAAAAGAAGTATTATTCTACAATTCAGTGTTGCTCACTTATGTTTAAGCATTAGGTATGAAATTACATTACATTGTATTAGGTTGACACATAAGTGTGGTTATTTTTGTTTATAATTAATACTTCTTTTTGTTTTATTACAAAAGGAAAAATCATCTGATACATTACAAGCAATGAAAGAAAAGGCCTTGAGTAAGTTTAAATAATTTGAGCAATATTGATGTAAGTTTTTTTTTGACTTACTGTAGAGAAAAAAATATGTTAATAAAAAATCTTTTTTTATTTATTGCTAGGCACCATTTATCAACTTCTGACAAAAAAACCTGAACAAGAACATGTGAGGCTTTTTATTCCCATTATGTTTATTTTTATTGAAATTTATTATTTATTTGTGTACATCAATTTTACATTTTGTTTGTATGCTGTTATCATTTCTCATTTTTCTGCTTTCTGACAGGTTTTACTCCCTATGCTAGTTAACAAACTAGGGGATCATGTTGTCAAGTCAAAGGCGATTTATCTTTTAACCAAACTAGGTAAATTATCTAAGAAATCTTAACTAATATATTACTATTTTTTATTTAATTTTTTTTTTAGATCTGTTAAGATTCTTATAATTTGGTAAATGAATTTTCAGACAAATAGGAAGAAAAATATGAAATTAAAAAAATATAAATTGAAAAAATTAATTACAATCATACAATATAATATGTTATAAATCTGAATTTTGATAATCCCTCTTATGGCTTACTATAATTATATTAAAATTCAGAGGAGGAACATATAGTCATGAAACTTTAAAAAAAATAATGAAGCTCTCTCTATTAAAAAAATATCATAATCCTTTTTTTTTAAATAGTGATACATGTATCTTGAAACATATTTACTAGACATTTTTTTTTGAGACTTAAAATAATTTATTTTAGTTTACTACAAGTTGGATAGCCACATTTGAATGATTGATATGCAAATTTAGTTAAAACCAGTTTAAATATTAACAGTTTGATTTTTTTTTACTCAGTTTTATTACAAATTTAAATATATTCTCCTCCTTAAGTTGATGAACATCCAAGAATGAAATCTTTTATTGTTAGAGAAGTACAGCAACTTTTGCACAGACCCAACGTCAGTCAGCGGGCACAGTAAATATCTTTTTTTTTTTTTTAAGGCCTCTATGTATACATGTATATGTTTATCTGGACAGTGAAAGTAGGTCAGGGTGTAGGTGAATTTAAGTTCAGGCTTTGGGACAATTTAAAGTAATTCGATATGAGACTGTTGGAAAGAAAGGGGGACAGAACCCATTAACTTTAATGAGGTAGTGGGATTTTAGACAATGAGGAATAGTGTCACGTAGAATTCAGGAAGATACGCAGACGTGGGTAGGTTCATGAGTTCAGGGTAGGGCTGCACTACAACTAAATCAAGTCAAGAAACAATGTATCAGGGCGGAGAATTCAATTAACATTAGAAGTGCGATGTCACGTTTATTCTGCTAGGTTCACCAAACTCTTAATTATACATTGAATGGGGGTGGAACCATCAAGCAAACGGCAGATGTGAGAATGATAGGATGTTTTGTCCAGCCAGTCTATATAAGAGAATGTTAGTTTAGTTCGGGAGGAATTGTTGAGAGCAATTGCTGAGCGTAGATCGTCCGTGTTATATAGTTTGTTAGTGTTAGGTAGACTAGTTTGAATAGATGAACTTTGTGACCGCGGAGTTTTAGCGTTATGCTTCGTGGATTAAACATATTGAACATGTTGTTAAGTATTTGTGACGTGTATTACATTCAATAAAGTGATGATCAGTGTCATATTTGTGTCAACTTGACTTATAGTCTTTTATTGAAAGTGTTTGTGCGATTCAGTCTATGTTTATTGTGGGAAAATAATAAAAAGCCAATCGCCATCCCTGACAATGTTTGTGTGGGTATTTCTGTTTTTTTTATCATTTCTTTGAACAATATAAACACTAGTTGAAGTTATGTTTAATAAACTGCTTTTAAGTCCAGCAATTACAAAACATTTGTTGTCACATGATAGTTTCTAATGCAAATTAAAAAATTGAAATTGCTAATAACAGGAACAATCAAAACAATGAGATAATATTTAATTTTTTTCTTAATACAACACTATAGAACGAAAAAAGTTATTATTTTATTTTTATGTATTGAATCTAATTATTTCAACATTTTATGATTTAGTAATACCATCTGTCTTTTGCATTTCAGGTATTATGCTATTTGTTATTTGACTCAAATACGCTTGAGTGAATGTGAAAGAGACTTAGCATCACAGCTTATACATATTTATTTTTACTTTTTTCAGGTAAAATATGCTTTATGCATTGAATTTTTAGAATATGTTTATTAAACAAACTATGAAAGTGTATTTTATGTCTTATTGTCCATTATTGAGATAAATTTTATGCGGTGCTGATCTGTAAGACATTTTTTATGCTATAAATTTTGTCAAATTTTTGGACCATTCTAAAAGCAATTCATAAAAAATGAGTTGATACACAATATTTCTGGAAACAATCAAATAAGCATAGATAAAAAATATATGGTCGATATTTAAGTTCAGATCAATTGATTAAACTTATCTCCTTTTTTGTTAGAATTTTCTGCAAAAGTCTGAAGTGGACAACAAAATGATGAGTGCATTACTTACTGGAGTAAACAGAGCCTATGTTTACGCTAAAGGTAGGGTAGTACTAATTACCCTAAATTTTTCTCTTTCTAATGATTTGTTGAAATTAACTTTTATCTTTAACATTCAATGTAAAGAAAGATCTAGTCTCACAATTTTCCTGGCTTTCATTTGACCATCACATACTTTTAGACTTTACTAAACTTATTATTTTTTTTCACTTGACTTTCCTGCAGAAGACAAAGAGGAGTTGGCTCATCAGGTGGATGCGGTTTACAAAATTATCCCATCAGTTAACTTTCACACAGGTGTTCAAGCTTTGATGCTGTTGCACCAGGTGACGGATGCCAGGTATGTTTTTTTTGTACTGTTTTAGTGTGAACAGTCCAACACTGATGTTATGTTCATACTATACCAGCTGAGAATGTGAAGTCTTAAAATTTAGTTGTTGAAATGAGAAACTTTTTTCTCTCATTTTGATCAATTTCTTCTGTCTATAAACAAATATTTTTATCTCAGCACAAGTGCTTCAGACCGCTATTATATGTGCTTATATCGTAAGTTGGTTGACCCGGCTCTCAGCACCTCATCAAAGCATGGAATTTTTCTGAATTTATTGTTCAAAAGTTTAAAATCAGATGTTGTGGATCGAAGAATTAAGGTAGCTACTTACAATTTTGTCAAGATTTTAAAATGATAGTTATTGCCCAAGTATAAGTAGCATCAGTTAACTTTATAACATACCCGCATAACAGATAATGATCTTTAGGCTGCTGTTGGAATAATACTTTCAGAAGCTAGAAGAGAATATGTTTTTTATTTATTTTCTTTTTAAAATTTTTTTTCCACATTTTATAATTTTAACCATAAAAATATTAAAATTACATATTTGATCTCATTGAAATATAAGTTTACTAAAATATTTTTAGGGGTTGTCATTAGCCTGTTTTAAGTTATGCTGATTTGTTACATGTAAACTACTTTAAATAAATTTAAAAATGTATCATAAAAAAACCCCTATAATTTTATTGAATTTTCCACAATTTGACTTTTAAAAAGATTTTAAAATCTGTCTTAAATAAGTGGTTACATTTTCACTTCTATTCAGGCCTTTGTTAAAAGAATTCTTCAGGTTTACTCCACCCACCCTCCACATAACATCTGTGGTGTTCTCATTTTGTTGTCACAGGTATGTGTTACTTTATGTCAGTGTCTCTCAGTGGGCACAGACTAATGATCTGTATTTAGATCACTTGTACTGTTCTGAGACGTTGTTGTCATAGTATTCTTGCATGCACCTTGCTGTGAGGTTGTGTTTCATCTCTTGTCTTATCTTTTCAGATTTTACAGAAGAAACCAGGCCTGGTACAAAACTGCTATAAAGGGGAGGTAAGGCTTATGATTTTCATGAATTAAAAGTCATCTGTATTATCTAATGTTTATTGTGGCTGTGGATCCACTTAAAAGAATAGTGGCATTCTCTACTAGGTATTTTTTTCTATGGCTACACATTCAACGGATATATCGTTAAATAGTTTTGTTGGTCATCAAAGTGCTACATGTAATAGTATTTGTAAGCAAACATTTTTTTAACTTTATTTTTTAGTACTGCTTACTAGTACTCAACAACATTGTCTTTTTTATCTTCCATTTATTTTTCATTTATTGTTCATAAAATATAATATAATATTTCAATGACCAAGTGAAAATGTGCTATTGCTGAATTTTTTATCATAAAATAATAAAAAAAAAAGTTATTATCTAAAAAGTGTTCATAATTAGAAAAGCAAACTGTTTAACAGTTGTGTTACTATTTTAAATTAGGGAACATGGTCTAATGACGACGATGAGGAACATTTCATTGACTATCCAGCACCAGATGAAACTGCTGAACTCTCAGGGCCACCTCAGAAAATCGACTCAGAAGATGATTCTAAAAATAAACCAAACAGTTTGCGGAGTGCAAGTCAAGGGTCTTGGGTTCACAGAGCCAACTTTAGTAAAGCAGGTAGGATCACATACATTTTATTCACCTAAACTGTTTTAATGAACAGTAGGCCCCTGACCAGGGCTGTCTTTCCCCATAAGCCTAGAGCTTATACACCTACTGGGACCTACCAAAGTGTTAGAAGTAATTTTATAAAAGAATGTGCCCGATTGAATCAATATATTTCTTCATTGTTTTCAAACACGAGGATTTTCAATATTTATGATAGTTATTTCAACATAATATTATAATTAGATAATTTCTACAATTTACATTTGCAATATCAAGTATTACATCTTCATCTCCTGCATGAATTCATTTTCAGTTGATTTTAAATGATTATCATTGTTATGTAAATTGTTTTTCTTAATAAAAAAAATCAATTTAAGCTAGACAAATTAAATTTTAATTTGAAATGTAGCTTTGTTTTGAAATATTTCTTTATCCCTTTTTTTTTTTTTAAAAAACTTTAAAAATTTGCTTGTTAAGGTCAAAAGTCAGATTATGATCCGTACATAAGGAACCCACTGTATACACATGCAGAGACAGAGTGCACGCCAGAGCTGCATCAGTTAGTCAAACATTACCATCCCACTGTCAGGCTTTATGCTACCATGTTGTTGAAGGTATTCTATTTTAAATAGTCAAATATTACCCTGCTATCAGGTTTTATGCTACTATGTTTTAGAAAGTAATGTAATGCTGTAGTCAAACATTATCATCACACTGTCTGGCTTTATGCTACCATGTTTTTGAAGGTATTCTATCATAAATAGTCAAATATTACCCTGCTATCAGGTTTTATGCTACTATGTTGTAGAAAGTAATGTAATGCTGTAGTCAAACATTATCATCACACTGTCAAAGTAATTCTTAGATTGCTTTCATTTTGTTTTCTGTACTTATAGGGTCAAGATATCAAGTATGATGGGGATCCTGTGAAAGATTTTACATTAACCAGATTTTTGGACAGATTTGTTTATAAAAATCCTAAAAAGAATGTTGGTAAGTTGTTTTTTTTAATTTTTTAAAATCTAAAATTATGTTAGTGAAATAATAAACTGTTTCTTAGTGAAAATTCATTCTTCATTGAAGAAGCAAATGCCTAGTAGTTTTTCTAATGATCAAGATGTGATGCCAGGTAGAATTGGGGGTGGATGTCAAGCACATAGCATCACTAAGCGAGGACAAAACATAACAGTGTGGGCCTATTATGATATTAAAAAAAAAAGTAAATTTACTTAATCCTAAAGGGCCATCGGGCATTTGAAGTTTAGAATTCATCTGTTTTTATAACCACAGCATTAAAATTGATTGGCTGCACAGCCGCCTTTACTTTCCAAATAAAGTCAGGTACGCATTTTACAGCTGGGTGAGTTTGGAGGGAGGACTTTCAATAAATGTTCACCAGGACCTTGAAAAATTCCTTTGGTTCTCACAGAAGATCGAACCTAGGATCCTCAGGTCGTCAGACTCATTCTCTACACCATTAGACCCTCTGTTTGCCTTATTCCTATATACTACAGCAGTGGTCCCCAACCTTTTTCTTGCCACGGACCGGTCAGCATTTGATAATTTCACCACAGCCCACCGGAAGAGGGGGGGGAGTAGATTCTTTCTCATCCATGGAAAGACATACAATCATGAGAGAAATAAATAAAAAGGAAATAATTTAATGTTTCTTGGGCACCGATACCGGTCTGAGCCCGGGGGTATGGCACCACTGTACTACAGGATGTTTCAGTGATGCTTTAGTTTTAAACCAGATTTGTGTGGTGTAAGTCATTGTTTTTAGTCATATGTAAATCCAATCACATGTGATGATTGCAGCCTGGACTTAAAGCTGTCCCAGTTGTTCGATATTGGTTTAAGAGAAATGATCTCGTCCTTGAATGAACATCATTGGATATCACTACCACCTATATTAACAGTAGATGGTGACAGAGAATGTTGAATCACATGAGCATAATAAACTTTACGTTTTATAAAAAAAAAAATTTTAATCTTAGATACCATTAAAACAATATAATTATATATATAATAAAATTAATATAATATAACTATCTTCACACTCAATATTCATGAAGCCTGCTTTTCTCTGTTTTATTGGAACTGATCTTTAGGTAAATAAAAAGTCCATATAAATAATGTCCTCATTGCTCTGGTTAATGTAATGTGTGCACATTACAAGATGGCTGAAATTGTATTATTTGAATTATCAGTTTATCAACTTTTGTTTTTTTCTAGAAAATGTTCGTAAAGGTCAGTTCAAGAAGTCTAACCCATCAGGTATAAGAGCTGTGCCCATCAACTCTGCTGAGTACCTTGAAATTGGTGAGCAGAATATACCGGAAGATGAGAAATTCTTTTATAGGTGAGCACATATTGAGTATTGTTGGTTGAAATTGAGATACATTGTACATATATGGTTACTTGAATGAAGCAGCCGTTTGTTTTTCTCTTCTTTAATACATATCCATTTGATTCCGTGTCTTCATATACTTTTTTCTGTCTAGCTCAGATAGGGCATACTTTTTAAACTTCAGGCCACAATGAATTTTTAAACTTCATAGAATGGTCAAACTAAGAACAGATGTTTATATGAACCAATGTAAATTAAATGTAGGGAGTTTGGGTGGTGTCAGGCCTTCATGGTTTCCACTCCCAGCATATCTAGTCACCTTCATTGCTGCTTTATGTGTTGAATCAAATTACCTTCTATTGTTAGATATTTCAAAGAAAGAGCGTTGAGAAAAGAGGACGAGGATGCTGGTGATAATGAAAGTATTGATGATGATGAGTTTGATGCATACTTAGGTTGGTGATATTTATATGGTTAAAGATGAAATATTTTTTACTATTTTCTTAAGTACTTATGGTTTAGCCAGTGGCTTAGGCAAAGGCCCTAACTCACAAAAACTTAAAGATGAAAAAGTATTTAAAAAAAAAGAACACGGTGAACGTTACAATTTTAACTGCAGATCTCTGGGTGTTTTATTAGTGGGTTGTCTAATTATTTCTTCAGTTCAATCATGTGACTTAATATGTTTTAGACTACCCAATTTTAAGAATAACTTGGAAAACAAATTATCAATATTACCAGAGCATGCTGTTTAGCTTATGCATCAGTTTTGTGGAAGTCAGTAAAATTCAACTAAATGTTTTTGCTAATGAATCATAGACAACAACAAACCTAACTCTGGTTGATAATAGTAATTAACCATTTTACTTTAAGTTTTTTCAATGTAGACTGGTTAAGTTTTAAGATAGAAAATATTTATTCTATTTGCTTATCATTGGATCATTTTACTATACCACTAAGGAATAACAATTTAGTATACCTTTATTGGAGGTTATGTTAAAAAAATGTAAATCAATTTCTAAGAAAAGTAAAAGTGAAAGTTGACTATAATAAACAAAATGGAAATTATGAAATGTTTCATTTAAAATTTTCTGGAATTAAGTAAATCTAAGCCATTTATCTCTTGCCTTACAAAATTTAGCACGACTCACTCACTCTATTGACATTGGACTGATTTGAATTCTCTCTGTTGTGTATCATGGTTTACTTTTAAAATGTCTGCTTACTGTACCCACTCCTTTATTTCTAATATAGACGGCTTTGAGAAATCAGCGGATAAAGACAACCTTGGTGACCTACATTTGGATTTTGCTTCTGAGTAAGTTTTTAATGCTTCACTGGAAGTGTTCCCTCAAATATATATATATATATATATATTTACTATTTCTAGATTGTTCTAGATATTAACAATATGATATTCATTGTACTATGTAGATCCTATTTTGGGTGTGTTAATGAAATCTGGTTTACATTTAGTTTGGGTGCATGAATTTTGTTTTAAATTGTCTGTGTATGTTGGCAATGTTGTGAAACTGTCCTTTGTTCTAATGTCATTTATTCTCTCTACAGTCAACAGAAGAGCAAGGCAAACCAAGTCAAAGAGGACAGCGGCAGTGATTTTGATGAGGATGATGATGATGAAATAGATCTAAGCGACGAAGAGCTAGCTGCTGAGTTCCGGGAGGAGATGGGTGGATTGGAAGACACCAGTCAGTTTTCCCCAGATGAAGATGGTAAAATATATACACCAGCTGCACCCTACAAATTATTTGAGTTAAATTGAGAAACCTACAGGGTTGTTAGTATCGAAGTATCGGTATGGGCCAATACAGTATCAGTATTGGTTGCTGTATTGCCAATCCTTTTTGTATCAAGTATTGATTTGTGTATCGCCGATACATTTTAAACGAAAAATTTTCGATACTCGATACTAATACTTTTATGTTGCCACTATTAGCTAATTGTAGAATAACAATAGCGATTTTAATAGATTTTTTTAAAAGTAATTTTCATAAATTCAATCACTGCTTTTAATGATAACCATCAACCCTACCACTATTAACACCAAGACAACTTGGAACAAAAGGCTGAAGTTGAACAAAACTTAAAGCGTTCTTGCAGTACACTGAGTGCAGTTTCCACTCCACTTGGGCTACTCGACAGGGTGATGCAGCTTCAATACAGTCAGCTGTGCAGTTTTACTGCACGGCGGCAGAACCGGCTTAATAGTAAAGTTCTGCTGAAGTAGACAGATATCTTGAAGATTACTCATCAGAAATGCTTTCATTAGCACCCTACCCAAGCATTAAGAAACTATTTTGATGAGTTGATCTGCTAGTGCTGTGTTGAGCACCTGTTTTCATTAGGTGCGCATCTTTTTATGCCATTACGTTCTAGGCTAAGCAAGGATTGTTTTGAAATGATGGTCTTCTTACGTGCTGCCAAGTGGTGAAATAGTAAAGAAAAGTTCCCTTAGCTCTGACGGGCCATCGGGGATTCATCTGTTTCTATAACCTCGGCATATGAAAGGATAGTGTAGTTAGCACAACGCCCAGCCGCCTTTACTTCCCCAGCTTAAAGTCGGGTACCTATTTAAAACTGGGTGAACTTGTGGAAAAATTCCCATTGTTCTCACCGAGGATCGAACCCATGACTCTGAAGTCGACAGTCGAGTATCTACACCACTTGGCTATCCGTCAAGTACTAAAGTGATCAGCATTAAATTTGTGCTTTGACATTGTATTTAATTGTTTTCCCTTTTTTTTTTTTGAAAAACTTGCACTCATTATATTTTAAATAAAAATACTTTGTTGTTCTCAAAAGTATCGGTATTGTATCGGTATCGATTTTGGCAATACATTTATACTTGAGTATTTGTATTGGTATTGGCGATACTATTTTCATGAAGTATTGGTATCGGTATTGACGATACAATTTAAACAATGGAAACCTATTAGTTCTCTAGTTATGGGGACAGTTCATAGAGGTTGTTATGTTTCTACTATTTGTAACGCCTGATAAAGCAGATAAAAGTGATGGAAAACTTTATTGGCAGACTATGTCACCAAGTTAACTCTGACACTCACTTATTATTAAAACAAAACTTTTATAAACACATTCATTGGTACATTATGCACCCTTCTTTTCCTGGAATCCCCCCACCCCCATTGTCACTCCCCTTTCTCCCACCCTGTCCAAGACTCCTACAAAAGTGCTTCTGTGTCTAGAAATCTACCAGCAGTTCAATATACACTGCATTTTGAAGCCACTGATAAAAAAAAACAACCTTAATTAATAGACATTTTGCACATTTGCTTTTGTGAACTTACTTTTACAATATAATAATTTTATACAAGTTTAAAAGACAGGAGTTGCATCTCATTGATGATTAATTTATTGGATTAGAATAATTCCCTTCATGCTTATAACTTTTATATAATTGATAATAATAGCAAAATAGTGACTTGTTCGAGTATAATCACTGCCAAAATTTTTTTTATTTTAGATGCCAGGTGCACATTTATTAGTTATGCTTAGAATTATTTTTTTATACAGGCTTCCAGACGAAATCTAAGGCATTTTTTTTATCTCTAAATGACTGGTGTACATTTATTTATATTTGTTTTAACACACTTTGCTTTTGTTTTTAGACGAACTTCAAAGTTTACTATATGTTGGATCAAACAAAAAGAAGAAGAAAAACAATAAAGATGACAGCTTCCTCTTTGATGAGCCTAAGAAAAAGAAGAAAAAGTAAGTTTTGGAATTTAAAATAATAGTTAGAAATGCACTACTTTCAATATAAAATGGCTTAACTCCTGACAAAGGCCAGTGCAACTATTCATTATTAAACAAACTTGTTTCAACTGTGGCAGTTCCTCAGTTTGATTGACTGTTGTGGCTCACACATTACTTTTGTTTTTTAATCAGGACGGACACATCTGATCTGTTTGCTTCTGCTGAACAGTTCGCCCATTTGTTGGATGAGGACAATGAGATGCTTCAAGGTGGTACAAATGATGTCTTGAACAAGGATAAAGCAGGTAGGATTTCTTGTTGACTGTAAGCAGGAAATAGTTTCACAGGGAGTTTTGTGTTGATCACATTTATGTACAGTAGTAGGTTGGTATTGTGTTGATCACATTTATGTACAGTAGTAGGTTGGTTATATTTAAATTGTGTTTATCATTTTAATTGTTTTTTTTTACCATGTGAATGTCCAGTTGATTGTATTGAATGCTTTTAAATTTCATGTCAATTGCATTTGACATTTCGAAAGTCTTGCAGATTGTTTATAGATATATTTTACTGTCCAACTAGTTTGTTGTGTTGTGCTATAAATTCTCTGTACTGTCCCAACTAGTTTGTTATGTTGTGCTATAAATTCTCTGTACTGTCCCAACTAGTTTATTATGTTGTGCTATAAATTCTCTGTACTGTCCAACTAGTTTGTTGTGTGTGCTATAAATTCTCTGTACTGTCCAACTAGTTTGTTGTGTGTGCTATAAATTCACTGTACTGTCCAACTAGTTTGTTGTGTGTGCTATAAATTCACTGTACTGTCCAACTAGTTTGTTGTGTGTGCTATAAATTCACTGTACTGTCCAACTAGTTTGTTGTGTGTGCTATAAATTCACTGTACTATTCAACTAGTTTGTTGTGTGTGCTAAAAATTCACTGTACTGTCCAACTAGTTTGTTGTGTGTGCTATAAATTCTCTGTGCTGTCCAACTAGTTTGTTGTGTGTGCTATAAATTCACTGTACTGTCCAACTAGTTTGTTGTGTGTGCTATAAATTCACTGTACTGTCCAACTAGTTTGTTGTGTGTGCTATAAATTCACTGTACTGTCCAACTAGTTTGTTGTGTGTGCTATAAATTCACTGTACTGTCCAACTAGTTTGTTGTGTGTGCTATAAATTCACTGTACTATTCAACTAGTTTGTTGTGTGTGCTAAAAATTCACTGTACTGTCCAACTAGTTTGTTGTGTGTGCTATAAATTCTCTGTGCTGTCCAACTAGTTTGTTGTGTGTGCTATAAATTCACTGTACTGTCCAACTAGTTTGTTGTGTGTGCTATAAATTCACTGTACTGTCCAACTAGTTTGTTGTGTGTGCTATAAATTCTCTGTGCTGTACAACTAGTTTGTTGTGTGTGCTATAAATTCACTGTATTGTCCAACTGGTTTGTTGTGTGTGCTATACATTCTCTGTGCTGTCCAACTAGTTTGTTATGTTGTGCTATAAATTCTCTGCACTTTGTCTGCAGCTCAGAAACAGTTGGACTGGGAGAGAACCAGACATCACCGGCTGCAAGATACAAAAAGGAAAAAGAAACAAAGCAGTAGAAATAAAAAGTCTAAAAGTTTTGTTACATAGATTCAATAAATAGTCAACACACCATGTTTGAAAGTCATTTCTGTGTTTCACTTTGTTCTATTGTGATTGTATAATGAAACTTTGGTTGGTTATAACTAAATAAATGGATACAAATTTTTTATTTTAGTGATTGGGGCAATAAACTACAAGTATTTTCAAAATTATTCATATCACATAATAAACCTATAGCCCAGTGATTTACGAACTTTAAAGCTTTGTAACCCACTATGACAGCTTTTTTTATTTTCGTGACCCACTTTAACAGGTGGTGATCAAATTCGGCTCATAGTGCCGTATGCAGCTCATCTATTGGTACTGGCTCATTGAGCCATATGCAGCTCTTCTATTGGTATTGTGTGGCATAAGGTGTTTTGAATTTTAAAAAAATATTACTTTGATTTTTTTTTCTTTGAATCTTGTAGAACTGATTAATTATTTATTTTGCTAAATATTTTTTAATGCTGGCTATTCTTTTGTTCTTATGTCTATATTTTGATTATGGTTTTAAATTAGCCAGAGCACAAATATACTGCTATCGCCAATAGACAAGTCTTCTGTGGTGGTTTATTAAAGTTTTGGATTTTCCTAACACAAAAATTGCATAAACTGATCACACCAGGTTTCTTTACCCCCTGAGATCTGATGGCTGTGTAAAACATGGGGAGAAATTAGATTTGAACAAAGTGTACAGCATTTAGGTTAGCTCACGACTGGGCGATTCCTCGGACATTGAGGATGTTCCACAGTAAACATTGAGGATGTTCCACAGTAAACATTGAGGATGTTCCACAGTAAACATTGAGGATGTTCCACAGTAAACATTGAGGATGTTCCACAGTAAACCTTGAGGATGTTCCACAGTAAACATTGAGGATGTTCCACAGTAAACATTGAGGATGTTCCACAGTAAACATTGAGGATGTTCCACAGTAAACATTGACGATGTTCCACAGTAAACATTGAGGATGTTCCATGAAAACCTTGTGTTTGTTTATTGGAGGACCCGACTGTAAAGAATAAAAGTATATACAAGAAAGAGAATAAAAGCGTCTTGATTTTCCCCCTTTTTACCAAAGCTGATATATCAACGTTTAGAGAAGTAGAGAAATAATCATGCAATACTTAAAACATTGATAGTTTCATTCTAAATATTCATTTTCTCCAGACCCACTCTACAATTCATCTGCTACCCACAATTTGGCTAGAAAATTAAATACTTATTCACTTATTCTATGCTATGCTGGATTGTTGTTACCTATATGATCACTGATTGAAAACATTACCTACCCCTCCCCTCCCGGTCTCATCCTTGTCCACACCACAGATTAGATATCATACAGATTGCGTAAGCGTCGTTTTGAAACAATGTTTTCTTCGCCGCCATTAATATTTACTCTCATCAGTCCTTTCCTTGAATAGAAATGTTTATTATATATATATATATATATATATATATATATACATGTATATATATGAAACTCCTAAAAAAACCCACGAACTCATGAATTAAATAATATATTATCACTTTTTAAGTTTTGTATACTTATAAACCAAATTGAAAGCTTTTTCATTCATATTTTATGTCTTGAAAAAAAAAAATAACAACAAAGAGGTGTAAATAGGTCCGTGTGTTTTTTATGAATGGAAAGCGTCATTGGAAACAAAAGCGAATAACAACAATGGCGCGAGAAGTTTTAACACAAAACCGAGGTCTGTTTATATAGCGATGCGATATCTGTATAATATATAACCTGTGGTCCACACAAATACAGATGATGTATGTATGTAGCATCTCACCCATATTAACACTTCACGGTTAGCATTTTCTCCTCATCCTTATGATATAATACGTGGGAATGATGGCCGAGTGGTGTAGATGCTTGTCTGTTGACTGAGAGTCCTGGGTTCAATCCTCCTTGAGAACAAGGATATTTTTTCTAAGTCCACCCAGCATTAATTGGCTGGGCGTTATGCTAACCACACAATCTCCCTGATATGCGGAGGTTACAGAAACAAATGAATTCTATACTTCCTCTGCCCCGATGGGCCTTTAAGACATTTAATAAATAATATCAGAAACATCTTCAAAATATTTTGTAATATTTTGTAATGAAATGTTTCGAGATATTTAAACACAGGCGGATTTAGATTTGTCGGCGTCCCGGGTGCAGAAGGTTTTATGGGCCTCCTAAAAATATGTTTTATATATGTATATATGTATAATTGAGGTCTTTCGATGCCCCTTTGGAAGCCCTGGGCACCCCCGTCATTAAATCGGCCCCTGTTTAAACGTTTTTCAAATACCTCATTTTTCTTTTTTTTATTTCTTAAATCTTCTATAACTACATTTAACACAATCAAGAATATTTTATTAATTATATTTTCATGGCCGTATTTTCTCCCCTTTATTACCTCTCATTAACACAGTCTTCAAGAATACTTTACATCCACCACTGTTGCCACCGAAACCACAATTCTTCCCTCCCATTTGTCTTCTGGTCACAAACACGCCAGCACTTACCTCCCTTGGTCATCCATTTCCGTCAGTCGGAGATTCGATTCCTTTATTTGCCACCCCGGAAACTATATTTGGAAACCTCTGTCTCCCTGTAGATTTGTCTGATTTCCCATAATCCTCATGTGTCGTGTTTTTTTTCCCTCCCCCTTTTATCTCCGCTGTCCGACTTCCGATTATCTCTAATCCTCTCTTAGTTTTATGGCTGAGACCAAAATGTCATGGAGTTGAGTTCACAGCTGGGGCCCTCCTTACAATCCAATAATGGACTCTGCCAACTGATCTCAATGTCAGTGTCGTACTTTTATATGATATTGACGTTCAAGTTGGTAGTGATTATGTGAATCAGTAATCTCTCTTGTGCCGCGTACACCAAAAGTAAGGGGAAATTTTTATGCAGGAAGTACGCAGCGACACATAATTTTTGTTAAAAAAAAATCAACCAAGAGTTTGAAGAAGTTCACCATTTTGCTAAACTTACGTATCCCCGCGGACTTACTTTCACACCATTAGAGGTAGAGTCAAGAAAAGGGTTGAGTTCCCTGCTCTTGTGAACATTCTTTTCCTTTCATGAAGATGATGCCATCACAGACGGACTTTAATAGATAATCAGGACAGTGCCGTCCTTACAACACACGGGGCCCAGGCATAATGTGTGTGTTCGTGCCCATTAATAGAAATGTTCGATTGGTCGCCTATACTCGTGGAGACCCCGGGTGTGGTCATGCCATAAGATGGCCATAGATCAGGGCTTCGTTTAAACAGAACCACAGCATGAGCTGATATACTTCTGTCTCGTCTCTATATGATGTCCCCAACAGGGTGCGGCTCTTACGTCAAATTTAAGAGCATGTTGTGACCCGAGGCCCAGAAAGTTGCACAGCTTTTGTCTAGTATGTAAATATTTGTGGACAAAATTTCTGCCATATTTATCCGTAAGTTCAATGTGAATTATATAAACCTATGTTTTTTTGTGGATTAGATTTCATTATTTTATACTATGATATTATGCGGTATCGTACATGTATTATGATAGTTATACCAAATAAATTATTTATAAATGAAAAAAAGAAATAAATCAGATGGATTTTCGAAAAGAAAAATGAATTTCTAGTGAATGATAACAGATTGTCTCCTTTCTGGGTTTAGAAAGACAAATCTTAAAAGGAGAATCGAATGAGTCTTTGCAAATCTTAAAAGGAGAATCGAATGAGTCTTTACAAATCTTAAAAGGAGAATCGAATGAGTCTTTACAAATCTTAAAAGGAGAATCGAATGAGTCTTTACAAATCTTAAAAGGAGAATCGAATGAGTCTTTACAAATCTTAAAAGGAGAATCGAATGAGTCTTTACAAATCTTAAAAGGAGAATCGAATGAGTCTTTACAAATCTTAAAAGGAGAATCGAATGAGTCTTTACAAATCTTAAAAGGAGAATCGAATGAGTCTTTACAAATCTTAAAAGGAGAATCGAATGAGTCTTTACAAATCTTAAAAGGAGAATCGAATGAGTCTTTACAAATCTTAAAAGGAGGATCGAATGAGTCTTTACAAATCTTAAAAGGAGAATCGAATGAGTCTTTACAAATCATGCTTTTGGCCTCACACTGAAAGCGATTTTATGCGCTCCATTTTCTCTTGGGGTAATCACTAATTGAAATGATTTTCACACCAAGCACACTTTACACACACATAATGAAAATAATGCCAGGATAAGATATCACTTTATTACAGCCACGGTCCTCAACATTTCAGAATCCTCAGGCCTACCTTACATTTGTTGGGTCAGAGAGGAAATTGGAATTTAAGAATCAATAAATAATGAATTTATTTTGAATGAGCCGACCCGAATATGAGATAATTTTTTTTTAAATCAACCTTGACTTGAGAGTTGCTGTTTTTGATTTGTTTACAACGCCCCCCCCCCCGATACTGTCTGTCCAGTCCCTAACATCTGAACCGACATAGTTGGCAGAGACATGGCATTTAGCAGAGTTAGTATGACTTCACAGAGTAACCCTATCCCAATACTAACCCTAATACTAACCCTAATGCTAACTCTAACCCTAAACCTAATAATAACCCTAATAGTAACCCTAACCCTAAACCTAATACTAACCCTAATAGTAAACCTAACCCTAACCCTAATACTAACCCTAACACTAATACTAACCCTAACCCTAATACTAACCCTAATAGTAACTTTAACCCTAATACTAACTCTAACCCTAATACTAACCCTAACCCTAATACTAACCCTAATAGTAACCCTAACCCTAATAGTAACCCTGACCATAATACCAACCCTGATACTAACCCAGCCCTAATACTAACCCTAACCCTAATAGTAATCCTAACCCTAATACTAACCCTAACCCTAACAGTAACTTTTTTTTACGAATAGGTGAACTAGGAGTCTGCCTAGGACCCCCACTACTTAGCCTCCCCCCCATTTATTTAGCCGTAGCCCAATTAAAACTTTAAGGTGTAATATTTTGTTACTGGGCTACACTACTCTCAACAGTCAGTCCTATAGGTGGACAGTATTCAACGGTCAGTCCGATAGGTGGGCACTATTCAACGGTCAGTCCGACAGACCGACACTACTCAACGGTCAGTCAGATTGGTGGACACTATTCAACGGCCAGTCCGATATATGGACACTATTTAACGGTCAGTCTGATAGGTGGACACTATTCAACGGTCATTCCGATAGGTGGACACTATTCAACGGTCAGTCAGATTGGTGGACACTATTCAACGGTCAGTCCGATAGGTGGACATTATTCAACGGTCGGCCCGACCGACCGACACTACTCAACGGTCAGGTGTGACACAATGAAAGGTGATCTGAGCACTTAGTGGACCTCGGGGCCTAAATGACGTAATAGTCTGACATCAGCAGGGCCCCCTAATTAATTATAGCACGTTGTGTTTGTTTGTTCATTTTTCATTTGATTATATTTATTACAATGTATTGTGTTTTTTTTTAATAACAACAAATAACAAAGACAGATTGAGTCGAACCAAAATAATGTTTTTGGTCCATTTCACTAAACAATGAAACAGAGAGATACTTGGGGGGGGGGGGGGGCAAGAAGGAAAGATTGATTTCATTTTCTTCTTTTGTAAACAGAAGGTATTGTACAGTGGCAGAGTTGACTGTTTTGGGATCGAATTGTAAAGAAACGTATCATACAACATTTATCAATGAGATAAAATGAATTATGCTGCTTGATGAATGTCTATATAAACATTTGTGTTACAGCACATGTCCTTGTGTTATTATCTTTCATTGTAACGATTTTACTTTCTCATATTATTATTGTTTTATGTCGTATAGCACAAATCAAATACATTATTGTATTAAAAGTAAATACAAATTTATAATCTGGCAACTTGCCAGCACTCCCTCCCTTATATTTGCAACCATTGCTAGACACTGCCTGACACTGAACTATATATTTAGATCATAAATAGGGTACTGGTACACCCATACCTCGCTTTACGGCCTAGATACGTTCCACGAAATTTGGCCGCTAAGTGAAAAGCCGTATAGGGAATCAATTATTCTAATACAAATCCAGCATCAGCCTCGACAATTGGGAACAGCTCGCCGACGACCGGAGCGGGTGGCGTCAGGCTGTTCACAAAGGCATCCTTAATGGTGAACAATTAAGGAACCAACAGCAGGAGACCAAAAGACAGAGAAGGAAGATCGCACGGCAGAAACAGGCCCTCGGTCCTCCACCCAGCTTCATTTGTGGCCACTGCGGAAGAGTCTGTCAGTCCAGGATCGGTCTGCTGAGCCACTCAAGAGCTGCTCTCAAAAAACGGCTAGATGACTAACCTAGAGCGCTACCATCATCTTTCGAGATGGACGGGTTGCCTACTAATACAAATCCATACAAATTCAATGAGATCGGTTCCAAGTTGTTTAAATATGTAACATGGTTTATCATGCAAAATGTATTTTTTCTTTTTATTTCATTTAAATTAAAGCTACATACATTTGTACATATAATAATAACAAACTCCAGCCATCAACAATAGTCTATAAACAAAAATGAAACAATTTCATGTTATATAAAATATGAATATGTATAATTTTTTTTTAAAATAAAAACAATGAAGACATGGTAACCTGCAGATCAATGACGTCATCATTTTCCGCTGGTAAGGATGAGCCTGGCTTACAGCAATTGTCCAACGTTGTTTGGCTTGCCTTCTTATCTAGTTCATTCTTCAATGATTGATAACATCTAATGGCTGAGTTAGTTCCTTGAGAAATTGAGCGCTACGTCTGACGTCAGGATCGTTTTCAAGAAGGAGGTCCCCTATCAGCTTCAAGTAGATCAAGCACATTACGTTGGTTCAAACCAAGCCGAGATCTTCTACTAGATCCAAAATAGTTTGCCTAATTTCAGGAAGAAAATTAACTTCTGTATCCAGTGCCGAACCTAGGGATTTTAGGGCCCCTTATTGGAGGTCCCTGCATTTTGATATTCGACAATATGACATGAGATAATGTACTTTATATTTAATGTAAAAAATATTTGGGGGCCCCTCAAGCAAAGACCGGGGGGACTTTTGAATTTGACCGCCTCCCTATGTACGCTTCTGTCTGCATCAGTATTTTTTTTAGACATTCTGGCCATATTTTTTCCATATATGGTTCATTGTTGTCAATTTTAATTCCTTCCATCATTCACTTAATGTTATAGTTTTTCCAAAATGTTTTAATTGTAGAATCACCATTGGTTTCCCTTATGCTGAGTTGTCGGAAAGTTCGGTGTAGGTAATGTGCCTTAAAAGTGCCTATTGCACCCTTATCCATTGGTTGGATTAGTGCTGTTGTATTTTTTCGGAAGGTACTCAATCATGACATCTTCAGATAGTTTGGATAAATTAGGTAGAATGCCTGGTGCATTATACAAAATAATCAATATTTTTTCACTTTTGTACAAAAGTGTTTTTTTTTTTGGCCGTTATAGCGAAACATTTTAGGCCGTAAATCGAAAACGTGCCATAAATAATGAAGGCCGTTATAGCGAAATGCCGCATAAAGAGCGGCCGTATAGCGAGGTATGAGTGTATATGCTTTACAAGTTGCCTGTACTCGAGGGGGGTATATTTTTCGCTTTGTTGTAATCGTACTTCCATCTCGGGTACTTGTACTCGCGTACTGGTACTTATTTTGTACTCATTGTCTTACTTGCAATTAAAAAAAAGTGTTCACTCATTTTTTATACCCGTACTTGCACAACTAGTGCTTATATTACATGGTCGATACTTGGGACATGTCTACTTACTATAACTCAGTGGTCAGTGGAATCAGCCAGTTACTTAAAAAATGTATGTTTGTTAAATATTTCATTTAAACAAAATTACAAAATTACTGCTTTTTAAAATGTTCGTGCAGTCGACGCCGTATTTTAGTTACGAATTAGTTGGTTATGATGAGAGGTTATATTTATGTTTGGTCATGCTGAATGGTCAAATTTATCTTGAATGGTTGTATTTATAGAATTGAAAAAATGCAAGCTATGTCTCTTGTTGGAACATGCCTGTTTTTTTACCTCGGATATCACACAGAGTAAATTGTAAATTGACGTCATCAATTAATGTGTATGGATTTCACAATCAGGGCCGATAGGCAAAACTAAGCTCCCCCCCCCCCAATAAAAAAAAACCCCAGCCTCGGAATGGATGATGGTGCAGTGTAAAGTCACGGCCTTTATTTTCAGTCATACTATCGCATGATGTACTAATGGTCATTGGTGGGGAACCTGGAGATAAAGACGCAGAAAGCACTCAACAAAACATTACTTTTGTCTTTACATATACATTCATATTACGGAGGTATTTCTACTTAGATTGAACATTTTAAAAGAATTATTTACTAATACCTGTACAAGACATGCAAATGGTGCAGCCATCTTGTGTGACAGACAGCAGACAGAGCAGGAATTGATTTTTCGTAATATAGACAATTTCCAATTAACAAGTGATGTAACAATAACAAAGTTCTTTTATAGCCATGATTCTATAATTGTTACGGATCGTATGACGTTAGCCCGGTTAGATCAGTCGGTAGAGCATCAGACTTTTAATCTGAGGGTCAAGGGTTCAAGTCCCTTATCGGGCGTGGAGTTTTTTAAAAATTCTTTTTAGTCAATAATTAAGTTTTTCTTTAAAACTTCACTTTCCGTATGTGAATTTCCGATGTTGTAACTAAATGTCAGACATGTTCTCGTTTCGAAAAAGCTCAAATTGGGCATACGTGTAGAATCTAACAGATAAGACTCAATTTTAATAGATTCGTTTTTCCATAAATTAACATCCTGTATAATTTCGAAGCTATTTATTAAGCAATTAATTTTAAGCATTATTTATAATGGGAACAGATTCGGATGGAGATCATGACGTCATAGTAAATACGGAAGTAAACCGCCGTTATATAGGCCTAAATGTGCAAAATAGTGAATTTATCTTTAGACATATATAGACTATTAAGTGAGCAGCAAACCATAGGAAGTTTACTTTTTTTTAAACTATAAAAGTATCAAATAGAAAATATACACATGACGTGGTGTTAGAAGGGTCTCTGTTATCAAAGATTATTGGGCCTCCCCCAACCTGGATATTTTTTAACGGCCTTTTCACATGTTGATTTTAGTAGGGCCTCTAAATTATCAGTTGAATGCCCCCCCTCCAAATGTGGCTTTACCTCATGACCAGAAATGTTAGTTTGCCTAGTGCCACGGAATGTCCTTTTGTGTATAGCCATCAAAACGTCTAGCGCCACCGAATGTCATTTTGTGTATAGCCATCAAAACGTCTAGTGCCACCGAATGTCCTTTTGTATATAGCCATCAAAACGTCTCGTCGTCGGCATCCGTCCGTCTCGAGAGACGATGGTGTAGCTAAGATGAGTCTACAAGACACCGCCGGGAATGGCTGTGCAGTCCGACTCGGGAGTGGCAATCCCTGCCGCACTTGTCACACTTGAAGATAGTTGGTTGTTGTAGTTGTTGTTGTAGCTGTTCTTTTTTCCGCTTCCGTCTTGTTCTTTTCAGGGCAGCATTATCCTGTCGCTCAGCCTCTGCGCGCAATGAACCCTGCCGGACAGCGAGCCTCCATGAGTGGCGGTCGGCTGCTTGGCTCTCCCAGGAGTTGGGGTTAATGGAGCACTCTTTCATATCCTTTTTGCAAGTGTCTTTGTAGCGCATTTTAGGTCGCCCTGTTTTCCTCTGGCCGGTAACTAACTCGCCATAGAGTAGGTCTTTCGGGATGCGGCCTGCGTCCATTCTTTTGACATGACCGAGCCATCTGAGGCGTCTCCCGCTGAGAACTGCAAACAAGCTACTCATGTTGGCCCTCTCTAGCACCCCAGTGTTGGGGATCTTGTCTTGCCACTTTATCTGCAGTATACGTCGCAGGCACCTCATGTGGAAATTGTTTAGCTTTCTTTCGTGCCTCGCGTAAGTGGTCCACGTCTCGCATCCATAGAGGAGGGTACTAAGTATGCAGGCCTGGTAGACGGGCAATCTGGTATTTTCGGTGAGGCTGGGGTTTTCCCACACACGTTGCTTTAGTCTCGCCATGACTGTGGCTGCCCTAGCGATTCTGCAATCGATCTCCGGGTCTATGGATACCGAGCTGGAGATGGTGGACCCGAGGTAAGTGAAGTTCTCGACGACCTCTAGGGTGTGCCCATCGATGTCAATGCTTGGGGGTGTATCTGTACCCTGTGCCATGACATTCGTCTTTTTCAGGCTGATAGTCAGTCCAAACTCCTTGCATGCATGGGAGAGGCGGGTGACAAGCTGCTGCAGTCCGTCTTCAGTGTGTGATGTCAAGGCTGCGTCATCAGCAAAGAGCAGCTCGCGAATTAGGACCTTTGTGACTTTGGTCTTTGCACGGAGGCGGGCTATGTTATAGAGCTTGCCATCGGACCTTGTATGGATGTAAACACCCTCGCTGCAATCCTTGAAGGCGTATTGGAGGAGCATGGAAAAGAAAATGCCGAAGAGTGTAGGTGCAAGGACGCAGCCCTGTTTTACTCCGCTGCTGACTGGGAAGGCCTCGGAGATTGCGCCGTTGTAGCAAACCGTGCTATGCATGTTGTCGTGGAAGGACATGACCACTGCAAGCAGGTGTGGGGGGCAGCCAATCTTTTGCAGCAAGCTGAAGAGTCCACTTCGACTTACTAGATCAAACGCCTTTGTGAGGTCGACGAAAGCGATGTAGAGTGGCACCTGCTGTTCCTGACACTTCTCTTGAAGTTGACGTAGTGAGAAGATCATGTCCACTGTTGATCGGCCAGCCCTGAAGCCACACTGTGACTCTTTGGCATCCCTCATGTCTTGGGGGATATAGCCCTGTTCCCAGCATCGACTTAGGAGGTCGTGCAATGGCTTTAGCAGTGTTGGTTTTCCGCTCTTCAGAACTTCTGGTGGGATTCCATCGCTACCGGGTGCCTTTCCGTTTGCAAGGCAGTCGATGGCTTTGCTTATTTCATCCACGGTGGGTGTGGTGTCTAGCTCCTCCATGGCAGGCAGATCTGGGATAGCGCCAAGGGCGGCATCAGTCACAGTGTTCTGGGTTGCGTATAGCTCCAGGTAGTGTTCGGTCCACCTCTGCATCTGTTTTTCCTGGTCCTTGATGACCTCTCCTGTTTTGGATATAAGGGGGGCGGTTTTGGAGGGAGTTGGGCCTATTGCCTTTTTGATGCCCTCGTACATCCCTCTTGCGTTTCCTGTATCGGCAGCTGCCTGGATGCTGCTACAGAGGTTCAACCAGTAGGAGTTGGCGCATCTGCGGGCGGTCTGCTGGGCTTTGCTCCTGGCTGTCCGTAGGGCTTTTAGTGTGTTGGGACTGGGCCTGGCCTTGTAGGCCAGTAGGGCTTTCCTTTTTACCTCGGTAACGGGTTCCATTTCCTCCCAGTGGGCCTCGTACCAATCGGCGTTTTTCCGCTCTATCTTTCCATAGGTGGTGATGGCGGAGTTATATACGACATCACGCAGACGCGACCACCTAGAGTCGATGGTGTCAACTGCTAACTTTCTTTCACTGAGTGTAACTTCCAGACTGCTGATAAACTGTTGGTTTTTTTCGGGATTTCTGGCACAGTTGATATTGATGCGTGGGCGACCTTTTTTCTTGGAGTGATGCAGTTTCTTCGGCGTTATGCGCACCTTGCTTGCCACGAGGGCGTGGTCCGTGTCGCAGTCTGCACTGTGGTAGCTGCGGGTGAGGAGGATACTGTCGATATTCCCTCTTCTGGTGAGGACGAGGTCGAGTTGGTGCCAGTGGCGGGAGCGTGGGTGCCTCCATGACACCTGATGTATCTCTTTGCACCTGAAGAAGGTGTTGGTCACGCACAGGCCATGGTGGCACGAGAGCTCAAGCAGTCTCTGGCCATTTTCATTTATCTTTCCCCTCCCAAAGCTTCCGAGACAGGTGGGCCAAGCCACATGGTCAGCTCCTACCCTTGCGTTGAAATCGCCAAGGAGATAAAGGCTATCGGTGCTAGGAATCTTCAATAGCGCTTCATCTAGGGACTGGTAAAATTGATCTTTCTCCTCGGCAGTGGAGCAGAGGGTTGGAGCATTCACGCTGAATATGTGAGCTGGGCCAGAGGACGTTGACAGTCGGAGGATTAGTAATCTCTCAGAGCCGTCTGTTGGGGGCTCTATGAATCTGACAAGCGTGTTTTTCACCGCGAAGCCAACACCGTGTTGCCTCGGTTGGTCTGAGGACTTCCCTTTCCAATAGAATGTGTAGTTAGCTTCTCTGATGGTGCCGGTTTCAGCCAGCCGGGTCTCCTGTAGAGCGGCGATGTCGATGTTTAGTCGTGAGAGTTCCCTGTCGATGACAGCGGTCTTCCTTGCGTCATCAATCTGCTGAAGGTCAGATGTGAGTCCGGTACACATGGTCCTGATGTTCCAGCTTGCGAATCGAAGAGCTGGAAGCTTCTTGCTAGTTCTTATCTTGAATTCGCCTGGTGCGTGTGTTTTTTGGCCCACTTTTTGAGAAGTGCATCTCTAATCCCCACGCACCCAGTAGGGCAGGTGAGCCATGGCGAGACAGCACCCAACTGGCTGGGGGCTGCCCAGCTTGAGGCGGGCGGTAGCTGTCCAATGAGGCGCGATGACCTCTCCCACCGTCGAAAGAGACCCCTGGCGCTCGTTTCCTTCGCCAATCGGATGAGCTTAGAACCGGTAACTGTCCCCTTCCGTGTTGTATCGACATCGTGCGACGACGCTGGAGTATCCTCTCCAGATTAGCTACAGAGCCTGTAGTGCCACCGAATGTCCTTTTGTGTATAGCCATCAAAACTTCTAGTGCCACGGAATGTCATTTTGTGTATAGCCATCAAAATGTCTAGTGCCACGGAATGTCCTTTTGTGTATAGCCATCAAAACGTCTAGTGCCACCGAATGTCCTTTTGTATATAGCCATCAAAACGTCTAGCGCCACCGAATGTCATTTTGTGTATAGCCATCAAAACGTCTAGCGCCACCGAATGTCATTTTGTGTATAGCCATCAAAACGTCTAGTGCCACCGAATGTCCTTTTGTGTATAGCCATCAAAACGTCTAGTGCCACCGAATGTCCTTTTGTGTATAGCCATCAAAACTTCTAGTGCCACGGAATGTCATTTTGTGTATAGCCATCAAAACGTCTAGTGCCACGGAATGTCATTTTGTGTATAGCCATCAAAACGTCTAGTACCACGGAATGTCATTTTGTGTATAACCATCAAAACTTCTAGTGCCACGGAATGTCATTTTGTGTATAGCCATCAAAACGTCTAGTACCACCGAATGTCATTTTGTGTATAGCCATCAAAACGTCTAGTGCCACCGAATGTCATTTTGTGTATAGCCATCAAAACGTCTAGTACCACCGAATGTCCTTCAGTGGCGTCATTGGGGGGGGGGGTAGCGTAAAGGTAAACATTTTACTTGTTTCTATTGTTCTGTGTATTGATCTTAACTCTTTGTAATGTCGTCTGCATTAAGCTATCCTCAAACCAAAGCGAAACGTTTCGCTGCGCTATTTCTCATGTGAGAATTTTCAAAGCGCGAAAAACCCTCGCTACACCTAAGCGAAGCGCACGTGGGCGTCAGCCGACCGGATATAATGATTTTTTAAAATTATCTTTGTTTTTATTTGAAGACGTCGGCAGACATTTTCTTCTTATCATACATTTTCCACAGTTATTGTATTTTACAAGTAAAAAGTGAAAATAAAACACTTACTTTTTGGTATAATCTTATATAATTCAAGTTTCTATATATAAATGTAAGTCTTATTTGTTAATTTTAAGATATTTATATCAATTTTAACCTTGATTTTCATTTGAGTCGATGTTTCTAGGCAGCCATTTTGGATTGTTTACACTCGCGAAACGCGAAAAAACTCTGAAAGAAGCGATGCCGCGAAATTTCTCTGCACCGCCGCGGAAATTCTCCGCGGTTTGAGCATCTCCATATAAATACATTGCCGCGAAAGAGGGGCGAATTTCGCGAGCTACCTAGATACGCGAAATTCGCTTTGGTTTGAGGATACCTTAAGACTCAACTTTTTCACCGGAAACACATTTGAAAAATGAGTCGGGGATAACTGCAGCTCGCGGGCCTTTACGTAATTCTCCTGTGAAACAGCGTGCTCCATTCTATGGACCAAACCATACAATATGTTTATATACATATGTACACATTTTAAAATAATACCGCCATCTGTGTTGTTATTTTCCTTTTTAACAGCGTTGCACCTAAATATTTGATAGACAATGGCACGATATACACAAATATGGCAGCTTTCAGAAATGTCACTTGTAATTAACGATGCGCATTTTGTATAATTTAATATTCTGTGCTCCATCCACACGGGGTACTTTTGGTAATTACTGTAGTTGGGTCTCATATCTACTCTGATGTAGATTTGTTCCATTTTACTTCACCGGTTTTATTTATCGTCTATGCGTTTTTTTTCTTTCAATTAGGCCTACATTATCAGACTAAATTTTTTTGACTTTAGCATATCGACATCACGTCTTCATCTGTTTTTAGAACTTTGTATTTCATTCTTTATTGCTATATGATGTCTTTTAATTTTTTTGATTTAAAAAAATGATGGACATTGAATGGAGATCAATGAATGATTGACGATAGAGATCCCTGAATGATGGACATTGATTGGAGATCAATGAATGATGAACATTGAATGGAGATCAATGAATGATTGACGATAGAGATCCCTGAATGATGGACATTGAATGAAGATCGCTGAATGATGGACAATAGAGATCACTGATTGATGGACAATGAAGATCACTGAATGATGGACATTGATTGGAGATCACTGATTATGGACAATAGACATCACTAAATGATGGACATTGATTGGAGATCAATGAATGATTGACGATAGAGATCCCTGAATGATGGACATTGATTGGAGATCAATGAATGATGAACATTGAATGGAGATCAATGAATGATGGACATTAAATGATGGACATTGATTGGAGATCGCTGAATGATTGACAATAGAGATCCCTGAATGATGGACATTGATTGGAGATCACTGAATGATGGACATTGAATGGAGATCAATGAATGATGGACAATAGAGATCACTGAATGATGGACATTGAATGAAGATCGCTGAATGATGGACAATAGACATCACTGAATGATGGACAGTGAATGGATATTACTGATTGATGGACAATAGAGATCACTGAATGATGGACATTGAATGAAGATCGCTGAATGATGGACATTGATTGGAGATCACTGAATGATGGACAATAGACATCACTAAATGATGGACAATGAAGATCACTGAATGATGGACATTGAATAGAGATCACTGAATGATGGACATTGAATGGAGATCACCGAATGATGAACACTGAAAGATGGACATTGAATAAATGACAATAAATGACACATTCGTAATGATTGAAAAAGGGCACATATTAATGAGCAATAAATGCAAGATATTGAGGTCTATAAACCAAGTGGAGGGCATATAATCTTTTCTAAATACACAGTACCGACATTGAGTAGGCCATGAGAAAGTACAGTACAGACATTGGGTAGGCCATGAGCAAATACAGTACAGACATTGAGTAGGTCATGAGAAAGTACAGTACATACATTAAGTAGGCCAAGAGAAAGTACAGCACAGACATTGAGTAGGTCATGAGAAAGTACAGTACAGACATTGAGTAGGCCATGAGAAAGTACAGTACAGACATTGAGTAGGCCATGAGAAAGTACAGTACATACATTGAGTAGGCCATGAGAAACATTTATAAACGTACAGAAACCTATTTGTTATATAACGCTGTATAGGACACACTTTTAAATCTACCCCATTTTACACCATCGACACATTCAAGGAATCTAGTTGCATGGCAGACATATACCTCAATAGAGTAGGTCTGTGGGGACATGGTCCATAGACATGTGGTGAACTGGGTTTATCTAGGCGTACACAGTACATAGACATCATCCTGTAACGAGTCCTTCTAAGTGTACATAGTGACCCACATAGACGTTACCTAGTGCCAGATAGATCTAAATGTAAATAGTACATAGACATTATCTTGTACTGAGTATATCTAAGTGTACAAAGACATTATCTTGTACAGAGTACATCTACATAGTGACCACACAAACATTATTTAGTACCGAATACATCTAATGGTACATACACATCATCTTGTATGGAGTACATCTATGTGTACATAGTAAATATCTTGTAAGGAGTACATCTGAGTGTACACAATGACCATATTGACATCATCTTGTACCAAGTACATCTAACTATATGTGTACATAGTACATATACATTTTCTTGTACCAGGCACATCTAAATGTACAGAGAAATTTTATTATACCGGGTACATCTAAGTGTACAAAACCTCAATGCTATTCAACGGAATAAAACCATGGTGTCCATCAAGGCGCCGACAGAAATCGCATTCTTCTTGGTTCCAACGGCTAAAAGGATGAAAACACCGCAGTCTGGCGGCTGGGTAGACGAAATGGACCAATCAGGCATCGCTTGGCGGGAGTGACGTCACCGCGGCGAACGTACAACAAAAAGTCACGCGCGAGCCACTAATCGGTTCAGAGTTTCCGAGTTTTTAGAAGAGCTCGCATATGGACTCTCTTGTACGTAGAAGACATCACGTGGCGCCCTCTGTCGGTACCTGTACGATGCTGGTGCTGTCCTGTGTTCTACTGGTGCTATCGTCACTGTGGGGACAATGTTCTTGCATGCTATTTAATACCAGGGCGTCTAAGGTACAGTGCTCACCTTGTTCTATTTATTATTTCATACATATACTATACGTTCTCTCTGTACGTTTTCAGTATTGTCCTATCATTTATTTCAGCCTTCAGTGTGTTGTACACATGTATATTTAATGTAGTGGAATGTTTTTATGATGTAGAAGTTCTACTAGAAGAAATGAAGAAACTATTGATTATGTTGGGACAGTGATCAGGCATCGTGTGATCATAAAGAACTATTAATGACTTATTGTACTAGTCAAAGCCTTGTGGTTTGTCTCTGTAAGAGAACCGGTTATAAATATTTTTAAGGTTGCCGTTTGAAAACTAATTTTTTGAAATTTTTGAATTTATTTATTTTTTTTTTTTTTGAAATTTTAAAACAGTGAAAATATGTATATTTAACAAAAAATCTGTTAACAAACATTCTAAAGTGTAACTTTGAGTCAGACGTAACATTTAGATCAGGGGCCACACCGGGTCAGTAGCTTTGACAGGCGGGCCGGACCAAGAGCAGACGGCTGGAGTGTTACATGAACTAATTTAAATTTTATGAGCCATCATAGCATGCAAGGATAAGGCTGTGGTGCTCCACTCTGAAACGCTGTGGGCCGCGGGCCTGATTCGGCCTTTGGGCGTAGTTTGCCCACGGGTTATCTAGAGTATGATTGTTACAAAATGTTACTTGTATGAAACAGAACATTTTGTTACTTTTTTTCATTAAGCTTTTAATGGACTTCACTTTCTGCCAGGTTGTCTGTATTCTTGTTACTTACTTTTTGACCTGTTCTAATTTAGTGAGAACTCTTAAAGTTGGCACACGTGTAGATTCTATAATACTAATATGATATGATATTAATAATTTCGAGATAACGAAAAATTTCGCCTTGAGATTATCAAACATAGCACCAATGTAAAAGTGTTCAAAACAAAGGCTTTTTAAAAAAAAGTCTTACATTGATTTGCCAAATAAATTATTATTAAATGTGAAAGTGTGCGATATGAAATAACAAGTTATATTATTTTATTTATAACTGCAAAGTATAAAAAGAAAAAAAAAGAAAAAACTACAAAAAAAAAAAAAAAAAAATTAGTTAAAATACACTAAAATGTAAACAAAACCAAGAAACTATTTAGATCATACAAATATGTATATAAATTCTAATTACTAACATTAAACTTGTGTGTGATTACGTTATATTGAACTACATAGGTCTGTACATAGCAGTAAAATAAATAAATAAATGATCTATGAATCCGAGTAGAACCAACGCTTACATTTTGAGTTATGATAATTAAACATAAATACTTGTTTGATATAATGAGTTTTTTTTAATGCATTTTACTAAATGTATCTACTGACGTCACCATTCTATTTAATATTGCTATCTGACTAATATACACGAAACTTATGAATTTCTACCCTGGCGTCTTTTAGTACCACTCGCAGACAGACCAACACTCGCAGACAGACCAACACTCGCAGACAGACCAACACTCGCAGACAACACTCGCTGACAGACCAACACTCGCAGACAGACCAACACTCGCAGACAGACCAACACTCGCAGACAACACTCGCAGACAGACCAACACTCACATACAGACCAACACTCGCAGACAGACCAACACTCGCTGACAGACCAACACTCGCATACAGACCAACACTCGCAGACAACACTCACAGACAGACCAACACTCGCAGACAGACCAACACTCGCAGACAGACCAACACTCACAGACAGACCAACACTCGCAGACAGACCAACACTCGCAGACAGACCAACACTCGCAGACAGACCACCACTCGCAGACAACACTCGCAGACAGACCAACACTCGCAGACAGACCAACACTCGCATACAGAGCAACACTCGCAGACAGACCAACACTCGCAGACAGACCAACACTCGCAGACAGACCAACACTCACATACAGACCAACACTCGCAGACAGACCAACACTCACAGACAGACCAACACTCGCAGACAGACCAACACTCGTAGACAGACCAACACTCGCAGACATACCAACACTCGCAGACAGACCAACACTCACATACAGACCAACACTAGCAGACAGACCAACACTCGCAGACAGACCAACACTCGCAGACAGACCAACACTCGCAGACAACACTCGCAGACAGACCAACACTCGCAGATAGACCAACACTCGCAGACAGACCAACACTCACATACAGACCAACACTCGCAGACAGACCAACACTCACAGACAGACCAACACTCGCAGACAGACCAACACTCGCAGACAGAGCAACACTCGCAGACAGACCAACACTCGCAGACAGACCAACACTCGCAGACAGACCAACACTAGCAGACAGACCAACACTCGCAGACAGACCAACACTCGCAGACAGACCAACACTCACATACAGACCAACACTCGCAGACAGACCAACACTCGCAGACAACACTCGCAGACAGATTAACACTCGCAGACAGACCAACAATCACATACAGACCAACACTAGCAGACAGACCAACACTCGCAGACATATCAACACTCGCAGACAGACCAGCACTCGCAGACAGACCAACACTCGCAGACAACACTCGCAGACAGACCAACACTCGCAGAAAGACCAACACTCGCATACAGACCAGTACTCACAGACAGACCAACACTCACAGACATACCAACACTCGCAGACAGACCAACACTTGCAGACATACCAACACTCGCAGACAGACCAGCACTCGCAGACAGACCAACACTCACATACAGACCAACACTCGCAGACAGACCAACACTCACAGACAGACCAACACTCGCAGACAGACCAACACTCGCAGACAGACCAACACTCGCTGACAGACCACCACTCGCAGACAACACTCGCAGACAGACCAACACTCGCAGACAGACCAACACTCGCATACAGAGCAACACTCGCAGACAGACCAACACTCGCAGACAGACCAACACTCGCAGACAGACCAACACTCACATACAGACCAACACTCGCAGACAGACCAACACTCACAGACAGACCAACACTCGCAGACAGACCAACACTCGTAGACAGACCAACACTCGCAGACAGACCAACACTAGCAGACAGACCAACACTCGCAGACAGACCAACACTCGCAGACAGACCAACACTCGCAGACAACACTCGCAGACAGACCAACACTCGCAGACAGACCAACACTCGCATACAGACCAACACTCACATACAGACCAACACTCGCATACAGACCAACACTCACAGACAGACCAACACTCGCAGACAGACCAACACTCGTAGACAGACCAACACTCGCAGACATACCAACACTCGCAGACAGACCAACACTCGCATACAGACCAACACTAGCAGACAGACCAACACTCGCAGACAGACCAACACTCGCAGACAGACCAACACTCACATACAGACCAACACTCGCAGACAGACCAACACTCGCAGACAGACCAACACTCGCAGACAACACTCGCAGACAGATTAACACTCGCAGACAGACCAACAATCACATACAGACCAACACTAGCAGACAGACCAACACTCGCAGACATATCAACACTCGCAGACAGACCAGCACTCGCAGACAGACCAACACTCGCAGACAACACTCGCAGACAGACCAACACTCGCAGAAAGACCAACACTCGCATACAGACCAGTACTCACAGACAGACCAACACTCACAGACATACCAACACTCGCAGACAGACCAACACTTGCAGACATACCAACACTCGCAGACAGACCAGCACTCGCAGACAGACCAACACTCGCAGACAACACGCAGACATAACATTTTCAGATAGACCAAAACTCGGCCGTGAATATCAGGCCTGCGCTGATGTAGTTAAAATGTTGTGTGGACGACCTTTACAACAGCTCAACAGTGTGTCAAACATCAATGACAGGGCTGATGACAGAGTATACAACGTACAGAAGGCGCACCGTCCATCCAACTCCGCGGCGCTTAACCAGTGCTACGCATACCCCGAGGGGTACGGGATTGGTTATGCGGGGGTATGCGGCGACATAGAAGTTGGCCAATTATCGCATTAGAAAGTCAAGCACGCTACATTATAAAAAAAAATAATTGCAGTTATTCGCGAACATACGTGTGAGGGGTACCTGCGGACAGTGGCCTAGCGAGCTTAACTCGCGCCCGGGGCACACTACCTTTTTAGCGCCCCCCCCCATTCGAAAACCATATAATATTATATGTAAAATATAACATTTGGCGCCCCATTGTGAGTAGCGCCCGGGGCATGATGACCCCCTTGCCCTCCCTCACTACGTCACTGCCTGCGGACATACTTTCGCACCTTTTGGGATACAGTCGCTAAAAAGGTTGAGAGTTGAAGATCCCAATTGATATTATTAAAAAGCCGCCATATTTGTGTATCATTCTATTGTGTATCAATATTTTAATTCCACACCGCTATGCAGAAGAAATGACCAGCTAATGGCGGCTTACTGAAGTCATTGGTAGAGGATTTTTAAATAACGAGGAGCTTTCTCAATGATTTACATTCTGTAGGGCTGATCCATAGGAAAGAAATACGTCAGCAAAAATACGCTGACAAAAATGTGTGTCTAAAAATATATTTCTAAAAGACTTAGAAACAGGTTAGAATACGAAGACTTATCAGAACTCGTGTTGATATGGGGGGGGGGGGATGAGGGATAAAATACTTAAGCGGATATCATGAAACGTAAATATCTTAGCCCAGCAAAATGACCACACGGTCAACAGTTGAAAAAGCACACATTGTGAGGTGGTCACTGTCCGTTAAAAAAATAATCAATCACACAAAGAGTCCAACTGATAGTCTCCAAGGACCCTGTGGCCATGAATACATTACTAGAACAAATGGCAC
Organism: Bulinus truncatus; assembly: GCA_021962125.1. NCBI lineage: Eukaryota > Metazoa > Mollusca > Gastropoda > Planorbidae > Bulinus > Bulinus truncatus. The sequence continues at coordinate 7,445,307 of JAGDYQ010000003.1, forward strand.
ACGGAGTGTATAATCAGAAACAGTGGCGTAAATAGATTTTGTGACTCCCGGGGCAAACTCTGAAGCTGCCGCCCCATTCCAGTTCCAATAACGTTTGGAATGCCGCCCCGGCTGACGACAAAGTGTCGCCCTTGGCTGACTGCTAACCCTCCGTCCCCTTACTGTCCACCTAGTCCAGTGACTGGTTCGTTCTATAAATGATATCTCATACCATTAGACTACCCCTATATATAAGAGATATCTCATACCATTAGACTACCCCCTATATATAATAGATATCTCATACCATTAGACTACCCCCTATATATAATAGATATCTCATACCATTAGACTACCCCCTATATATAATAGATATCTCATACCATTAGACTACCCCCTATATATAAGAGATATCTCATACCATTAGACTACCCCCTATATATAAGAGATATCTCATACCATTAGACTACCCCCTATATATAAGAGATATCTCATACCATTAGACTACCCCCTATATATAAGAGATATCTCATACCATTAGAATACCCCCTCTATATATAAGTGATATCTCATACCATTAGACTACCCCCTCTCTATATATCAGAGATATCTCATACCATTAGAATACCCCCTCTCTATATATAAGAGATATCATACCATTAGACTACCCCCTCTCTATATATAAGAGATATCTCATACCATTAGACTACCCCCTCTCTATATATAAGAGATATCTCATACCATTAGACTCTATATAAAAGTGGATCACGAAAACAAATAAAGTTTCGTACTGTGTCGTGAATCGAAAAGTCTGAGAATCACTGGTTAGCGCAATGATATACAGCCTACCATCAACTTCTGTACGATGACTTAAACAAGGCTGAGGAGAAATACGTCGTCACAGTTAGGGCTGTCTGTGCAGTGCACTTTCTACATCCATAGCCAAGTCTGAAATGGGAGTGTGGGAGAGGGGGGGTCATGGGTAGCAACATCTACGGGACCCGAACCCACACCCTGCATCATGAACTCCTCACAACTATAGTCACTCTGAGTAACTTATATAAACTTTCACATTCCGTAAGTCTTTCAGTTCCTGCAACTGATTTTTAGCAGTTGTCATTATTTAATGACAGTGTAGTGTTACACAACAAATGTCTGTGTGAGTGACGCACTACTGATGTCGTGTCTGTGTGAGCGACACACTACTGATGTCGTGTCTGTGTGAGTGACACACTACTGATGTTGTGTCTGTGTGAGTGACACACTACTGATGTCGTGTCTGTGTGAGTGACACACTACTGATGCCATGTCTGTGTGAGTGACACACTACTGATGCCATGTCTGTGTGAGTGACACACTACTGATGTCGTGTCTGTGTGAGTGACACACTACTGATGCCATGTCTGTGTGAGTGACACACTACTGATGTTGTGTCTGTGTGAGTGACACACTACTGATGTCGTGTCTGTGTGAGTGACACACTACTGATGCCATGTCTGTGTGAGTGACACACTACTGATGCCGTGTCTGTGTGTGACACACTACTGATGCCATGTCTGTGTGAGTGACACACTACTGATGCCATGTCTGTGTGAGTGACACACTACTGATGTCGTGTCTGTGTGAGTGACACACAACAAAAGTCGTGTCAGTGTGAGTGACACACTACTGATGTCATGTCTGTGTGAGTGACACACTACTGATGCCATGTCTGTGTGAGTGACACACTACTGATGTCGTGTCTGTGTGAGTGACACACAACAAAAGTCGTGTCAGTGTGAGTGACACACTACTGATGTCATGTCTGTGTGAGTGACACACTACTGATGCCGTGTCTGTGTGAGTGACACACTACTGATGCCATGTCTGTGTGAGTGACACACTACTGATGCCATGTCTGTGTGAGTGACACACTACTGATGTCGTGTCTGTGTGAGTGACACACAACAAAGTCGTGTCAGTGTGAGTGACACACTACTGATGTCATGTCTGTGTGAGTGACACACTACTGATGCCGTGTCTGTGTGAGTGACACACTACTGATGCCATGTCTGTGTGAGTGACACACTACTGATGCCATGTCTGTGTGAGTGACACACTACTGATGTCGTGTCTGTGTGAGTGACACACAACAAAAGTCGTGTCAGTGTGAGTGACACACTACTGATGTCATGTCTGTGTGAGTGACACACTACTGATGCCATGTCTGTGTGAGTGACACACTACTGATGTTGTGTCTGTGTGAGTGACACACTACTGATGTCGTGTCTGTGTGAGTGACACACTACTGATGCCATGTCTGTGTGAGTGACACACTACTGATGCCGTGTCTGTGTGAGTGACACACTACTGATGCCATGTCTGTGTGAGTGACACACTACTGATGTCGTGTCTGTGTGAGTGACACACAACAAAAGTCGTGTCAGTGTGAGTGACACACTACTGATGTCATGTCTGTGTGAGTGACACACTACTGATGCCGTGTCTGTGTGAGTGACACACTACTGATGCCATGTCTGTGTGAGTGACACACTACTGATGCCATGTCTGTGTGAGTGACACACTACTGATGTCGTGTCTGTGTGAGTGACACACAACAAAAGTCGTGTCAGTGTGAGTGACACACTACTGATGTCATGTCTGTGTGAGTGACACACTACTGATGCCATGTCTGTGTGAGTGACACACTACTGATGTTGTGTCTGTGTGAGTGACACACTACTGATGTCGTGTCTGTGTGAGTGACACACTACTGATGCCATGTCTGTGTGAGTGACACACTACTGATGCCGTGTCTGTGTGAGTGACACACTACTGATGCCATGTCTGTGTGAGTGACACACTACTGATGCCATGTCTGTGTGAGTGACACACTACTGATGTCGTGTCTGTGTGAGTGACACACAACAAAAGTCGTGTCAGTGTGAGTGACACACTACTGATGTCATGTCTGTGTGAGTGACACACTACTGATGCCATGTCTGTGTGAGTGACACACTACTGATGTCGTGTCTGTGTGAGTGACACACAACAAAAGTCGTGTCAGTGTGAGTGACACACTACTGATGTCATGTCTGTGTGAGTGACACGCTACTGATGTCGTGAGTAGGTCAGTATGACGAACGAGATAAAACAAACCTCCAGATCACTTCCTGCAAGTATTGATTCTGTTCAGCCTTAAGGTGTGATATCATAATGTTTGATTTGTGAATTATAAGGTGTAATAATTGTTCATAACTGGCTAATGTTTTCTTCTGTGTGTGTATGGTTTCTGTGTGTGTGTGTGTGAGAAAGAGAGAGAGAGAGTTAGAGAGAGAGAAAGAGAGATATAGATAGAGAGATAGAGATATTTATAGATAGATAGAGAGAGATAGAAATAGAGATATAGGTAGAGAGAAAGAGATAGAGAGAGATATAGATAGAGAGAAAGGGAGAGATAGAGAGAAAGAGAGAGCTAGAGAAAGATAGACCGTCTTTAGACAAATAGACTGTCAATAAAATGTATGATAACTCGACATAATAGAACTAATAATCATACATTATGGTGTAACTATGAAATACAACAACAGCAACAACAACAACAACTGAATATTAAAATGTCCGAGGAATACTAAACTACACCAGTTCTATATTGATGACGTCACCTATTTTAACAGTCGTAATACATAAACTCATTATTGTTTACTTTGCATCGTGTCTGTTTCCATGGTTTCTGAAAATTAGATTAGAAGAACTCAAGTCAGTCTGTGACCGTCGTGTTTTGTTACACTTGTGTGTACTGTTGAGCCTTTAATCAGGTTCACTGTCTGTGTGTTTGTTAGTTTGTTCTTCATTCCTGTAACTCACATTTGGACCTGTGCTATTTATAGTGAGAAGGGTCAAAGGTTGGCACACGTGTACAATCTACATGACAATACAAAATGTTATTTAATTCGAGAGTATGAAATAAAGTTTTACTTGTTGCCAGTAAAAAAAAAATAGGTGCCGGTACTCAGTGATGAATTGCCTAAATTTTAGCTAAAACCCAGCGTCTAGTTTAGTTCTTATTGCGCACAATTTTTAAAAAATTCAATTTTTACAAATTAATAATATAATAAATTAATAATAAACGTTAAGATACAAGAAAAGTAATAATTTTTCCCCACATTGAAAAAGGTGCCGGTACGGCTACCGGTGCGTCCCGTCACAAAAAAAAAAGCACTGCTTGTCGCGCTTATTTTTTACAAATAGTATAAATTTAAATTAATAAAAAAAATTGTACCATCGGGAAATGACGTCATTGCGTCATAAATATCCCAAAGGCAGAATTATTTATAGCAACATCCTATTCTGCACGGTCGCACGCCAAGAATAGCACTTTATTTATTAGTAGGAAAATAAAAAAAATTGTACCATCGGGAAATGACGTCATAGAAGATTTTTTATTTATAGCGTTTTATTTATAGCGACGGCGGTCCCATTCTGCACGGACGGACGCTCGCCAAGATTTAGCTACTTTATTAGTAGGAAGAATAAAATAAAATAAATTAAAAACTCACTGGATTAGTACAACTACATTTAGAAATGATCATTACTAAAATAAAAAGCGTGAGAGTTTACAATATACTGAACTAAATATGTCTTTACGTTTGTTGATAAGTAGCAATAAATAAATAAACAAACAATATATGTAACTTTTATATTTTTAGAAATGATAACGTATATACATAGCTTTATAATATAATGGGACGGATGGCCGAGTGGTGTAGATACTCGACTGTCGACCTGAGAGTTCTGGGTTCAATCCAGACTAATTTTTCCTGGTGAAATTTGTTTCACAGTCGTCCCACTAATCCACCCAGCTTTAAATGGTTTCCTGACTTTGTTGGGGAAGTAAAGGCGGCTGGGCGTTGTGCTAACCACACAATCCATTTATATGCCGAGGTTATAGAAACAGATGAATTCTACATTTCATCTGCCCCGATGGCCCATTTGGGCTAAAGGAACTTTACTTTTACTTTTATAAAAAGTTATAATTCATTATGATAATGAATTAAAAAACCCAACTTTTTAGTGTACTTTAATAAAATATTATTAACGGAATCGTTTGATTATCCCCCCCCCCCCAATTTTAGGTAGCGGCATTATAAAGTCTTAACATGAGGCCCCTTACTATTTGAGGCCGTAGGCAGCCACCTAAACTGCCTATCTATAGGAATGGTCAGCTACAAAGAAATAAGAAAATATTTTGTAACCACGAAAGTCGCTCGAGGCAAAATTTGTTTGACTTTGACAAACTTATTTTTAGACAGAATTATTATTTTTTTCATGGAATTGTTTGTATTACCTCCTCTGAAATAAATTTAGGTAGGACATTCCCATTCCCCCCACCCACATCCTGTCAGCTGTACAAGTCAAACATTTGGGTTCTGTCTGATTAATTCTATTCATACTATTCATCATTCATGACTGACGTCATAGCTGACCGTGTGCTTAATCTGGTGAGACTTTGACTGGGCCGTGTTAAATTGTTCATCTTCACACAGGGCCGGGTTAAGTTGTTCATCTTCACACAGGGCCGTGTTAAGTTGTTCATCTTCACACAGGGCCGTGTTAAGTTGTTCATCTTCACACAGGGCCGTGTTAAGTTGTTCATCTTCACACAGGGCCGTGTTAAGTTGTTCATCTTCACACAGGGCCGTGCTCATGGATTGGGAAATCTATGCGACCGCTAGCCCCCGCCCCCTACCCTCTCTTGTCAAAAGGGGCCCTTCACAATAAAAATTCCTTTCAAATCTGATGTTATCAGGGCCACCCTGAATGTAACTGGGCCGTTCGTATAGATAGGTGAACCATGTCACCGCCTAGGGCCACCTCTGCTAAAAGGGCGTCTTCCTGTGTTAATTCCTATCAAAAGTCGTTCTGTCAGGACCCCGACAAGTACCTATGCCTACGGCTCCCAAAATATTTTTGAATTTTTTTTTTGCCTAGGGCCACCCTAAAGACCTAAGAACGGCTCTGTGTAAGCAAGGGCAAAAACTCGCGCACGGGGCACAATACCTTTTTGTGAATTTTAATTAATTTTTAAATTAAAAAACAAATCAATGAAAAGAGCAGAAATAAAAGAAAAAAAAATAGAACAAGAAACAACATAAAAATAACGGTCTTGGAGAAAAAAAAATCATCCAATCCTGGAATTGATCAGAAATTTTACTCATTTAAATTGATTGAGTTCATTGTTTCATATTTTGAGAAAAAAATATATGTTTTTACATAATTAAAGTACAAGCGCACTTTCACATCAATAAATGACAATGTGACACCCATTTTGGGGATTTCAGTATTATATACATAAAAGCGATTTGGGTTCTGCGTTAAATCGAAAGTAAAGAATCAATACAACAGTATTCCAGTTTAAAATACAATCATGAAAATAATCGGATCTGCCCAAAATAAAAAAAAAATAACCTAGCCTACCGATCAAGCCTAAGGGGATATAACTCCATGCAAAGGTTTTGCAGGGTACAGCTAGTATAAATATAATATTGGGAGTTAATCAATTGACATTGTGACTTTAGCACATGTCATCGAGGCACCAACACATGACATTGTCACGTCAACACATGACATTGTGACTTCAACACATGGCATCGAGGCATCAACACCAACACATGTCATTCTGACACCCTTTCATCACATTGTTGTGTCAATAGGCTACATAACAATGCCAATATTATTTTTTCCATAACACGGTTCCTTGGTGTGTGACTTTATTCATTAAAATGACTACATTTTTAAATCAAATTTTGCAAAGTTTACATTTAGCTTAGATTTATTAAAAAAATTATCAGAAAATAAAACTGATAGTATACTGTGCATACCAGGATAGAAGATACGAGGGTGTGGTACATACACAAATTGTACATCTTGACTTAGCTCTGTGGTTGGCTGAGTTGGGCAGCACTTGACTATACATTACATGTGCACGTACATCCGTCGACTCCGAGACCAAGTGATACTGCCGTTGTGGGCATTGATTAACAGCCGTCTGGCTAGTTATGTGACTACAGCGATCGCTCGATGTAGTGTTGTCTGGATCTCCATTGTAGCTGTCTAGGGGGGAAAAGCTCCGTGGGTTATCTTTCTTGATTACGCCTGATTTATCTCCCCTTGATCTGACGGCTGATTAAACGTGTTTGCATGACGGGGTTGACGCAGAGGATCTGTTGTGACCATCTCATGAAATACACACGCAGACAAACAGACAAACACACTTGACAGACATGGAGACGGTCATAGAATTTGTAGATATTGACAAGTTTCAATTAGTATGGTCTGATGGCTGTCATCGAAAGACTTTATCTATCTATCTATCTATCTATCTATCTATCTATCTATCTATCTATCTATCTATCTATCTATCTATCTATCTATCTATCTATCTATCTATCTATCTATCTATCTATCTATCTATCTATCTATCTATCTATCTATCTATCTATCTATCTATCTATCTATCTATAAATATCTAGATACCTAGCTAGCTATCTATATGTCTGTCTGAGTGCCTGTCTGTTTGTTTGTCTGTCTGTCTGTCTATTTATCTGTCTATGTATAGGTCCTATATATCCGTTTGTCTACTTGTCTGTCCTACTGTCTGCCAATATTTCTATATGTGTATATTTCTATCTGTCTGTTGTTTTGCCTGTCTGTCTTTCTGTCCATCTTTCTGCCCGTCAGCCAACTTACTATCTATATAACTTTACAATCATATTTTTACTAGCCTTTCTTTATTGATGACAAACACGTCAAGCCTGTCATGTGATCAAATATATCAACTATTGCCAATCAAAAGTTCTCTATCACAGTATTTACCTTAAATTTACACTGCAATAATTGTATGTGTTTTAAACTGCAGTAAATGTATGTGTTTTAAACTGCAGTAAATGTATGTGTTTTAAACTGCAGTAAATGTATGTGTTTTAAACTGCAGTAAATGTATGTGTTTTGAACTGCAGTAAATGTATGTGTTTTAAACTGCAGTAAATGTATGTGTTTTGAACTGCAGTAAATGTATGTGTTTTAAACTGCAGTAAATGTATGTGTTTTGAACTGTAGTAAATGTATGTATGTGTTTTAAACTGTAGTAAATGTATGTGTTTCAAACACTGTGCACTTTCCAGAAGATATTCATTATCGGACAGTACCTCACAGTACCTCACAGTACCTCGCACAGTACCACACAGTACCTGGCACAGTACCTGGCACAGTACCTGGCACAGTACCTCGCACAGTACCTCGCAAGTACCTCGCACAGTACCTGGCACAGTACCTCGCACAGTACCTCGCACAGTACCTCACTCATGTTATATTGACCAGGGGCGGACTGGCCATTAAGTCAACTCTGCCCCCCCCCCTCCAATCTCTCCCCTCTTCCCAACTGTTTTATCAGTTGACAAAATCAAGTTAAAGCATCGTACAGCGGTCCCCGATTGACTGGCAATATTTTAACACCTAGCCCGCCACTGATTTCGACCAAGCTGACATAGTCTATGTAAAGTCTCTTTTGACTTTATCGAGGGGCATAATGTGTAAATAATGTGTAAATAATGTGTGAATAATGTGTAAATAATGTGTAAATAATGTGTGAATAATGTGTAAATAATGTGTGAATAATGTGTGAATAATGTGTAAATAATGTGTAAATAATGTGTGAATAATGTGTAAATAATGTGTGAATAATGTGTGAATAATGTGTAAATAATGTGTAAATAATGTGTGAATAATGTGTAAATAATGTGTAAATAATGTGTAAATAATGTGTGAATAATGTGTGAATAATGTGTGAATAATGTGTAAATAATGTGTAAATAATTTGTCGCTGAGTTCGTCTCAAATTTTCTTTTTAGCCTTTTATGTTCCAATATTCACAATATGTACTTTAATCAGAAACTGAACTATCGCATTGCAATCTCCATTTCAGACATATTATCTGCTAAACTAATTTGACATTTGAAAATCTGTTTTTTGTTTTTGTATGCCATGTTTGAAAAGTGTCTACCGAATCACATTTCTTAATAATTTTTGGAAAACAGATATAATATATATAAAAGCGATTTGGGCTCTGCGTTAAATCCTACCCCCCCAGGCCCCCACACCCTTTCCATATTTTACGCTATGCTGCTCAAGGCATATTGGCCCCGTACTATGCAACCTATCCAAAACAGTACTAAACAGGTGAAATCACAACTACGTGTAAGAAACTAAAACAATGAAACTACTCAAATGTATCACTAAAAAGTGGCGTGTATATATAATAATTTCTGAATCCATTCTTCACTAATAGACAGGAAATCTTTCCATTCTTCTGACACATTTGTCTCCTAACACGGGCCTGTCCGGCAGCTCTTAACACTGTTAAACCGCCCTTGTTTAATGATGTATACTAGCGTCGATGAAAGAAACGTGGGGTCTCGCAGTGTGCGTGTGTGTGTGTCTGCGTGGGACTGTTCGGGGACCGTAAATAGCTCCAACAGATGGAGGTACTGTTCGGGGACCGTAAATAGCTCCAACAGATGGAGGTACTGTTCGGGGACCGTAAATAGCTCCAACAGATGGAGGTACTGTTCGGGGACCGTAAATAGCTCCAACAGATGGAGTGTACTGTTCGGGGACCGTAAATAGCTCAACAACAGATGGAGGTACTGTTCGGGGACCGTAAATAGCTCCAACAGATGGAGGTACTGTTCGGGGACCGTAAATAGCTCCAACAGATGGAGGTACTGTTCGGGGACCGTAAATAGCTCCAACAGATGGAGGTACTGTTCAGGGACCGTAAATAGCTCCAACAGATGGAGGTACTGTTCGGGGACCGTAAATAGCTCCAACAGATGGAGGTACTGTTCGGGGACCGTAAATAGCTCCAACAGATGGAGGTACTGTTCGGGGACCGTAAATAGCTCCAACAGATGGAGGTACTGTTCGGGGACCGTAAATAGCTCCAACAGATGGAGGTACTGTTCGGGGACCGTAAATAGCTCCAACAGATGGAGGTACTGTTCGGGGACCGTAAATAGCTCCAACAGATGGAGGTACTGTTCTGGGGGGACCGTAAATAGCTCCAACAGATGGAGGTACTGTTCGGGGACCGTAAATAGCTCCAACAGATGGAGGTACTGTTCGGGGACCGTAAATAGCTCCAACAGATGGAGGTACTGTTCAGGGACCGTAAATAGCTCCAACAGATGGAGGTACTGTTCGGGGACCGTAAATAGCTCCAACAGATGGAGGTACTGTTCGAGGAGGACCGTAAATAGCTCCAACAGATGGAGGTACTGTTCGGGGACCGTAAATAGCTCCAACAGATGGAGGTACTGTTCGGGGACCGTAAATAGCTCCAACAGATGGAGGTACTGTTCGGGGACCGTAAATAGCTCCAACAGATGGAGGTACTGTTCGGGGACCGTAAATAGCTCCAACAGATGGAGGTACTGTTCGGGGACCGTAAATAGCTCCAACAGATGGAGGTACTGTTCGGGGACCGTAAATAGCTCCAACAGATGGAGGTACTGTTCGGGGACCGTAAATAGCTCCAACAGATGGAGGTACTGTTCGGGGACCGTAAATAGCTCCAACAGATGGAGGTACTGTTCGGGGACCGTAAATAGCTCCAACAGATGGAGGTACTGTTCGGGGACCGTAAATAGCTCCAACAGATGGAGGCACTGTTCGGGGACCGTAAATAGCTCCAACAGATGGAGGCACTGTTCGGGGACCGTAAATAGCTCCAACAGATGGAGGCACTGTTCGGGGACCGTAAATAGCTCCAACAGATGGAGGCACTGTTCGGGGACCGTAAATAGCTCCAACAGATGGAGGCACTGTTCGGGGACCGTAAATAGCTCCAACAGATGGAGGTACTGTTCGGGGACCGTAAATAGCTCCAACAGATGGAGGTACTGTTCGGGGACCGTAAATAGCTCCAACAGATGGAGGTACTGTTTTAGAAGCGCCCCCGCCCCCCAATCAAAATTTTGCGGAAGAGCCCCCCCTCCACCCCCCATTCCCAAGGGGTGCTAGGGACTCCACTGTTGTTTAACTTTTCTACATCTAATAAATTAAGTGACTTCCTCTTTCTCTCCGTCTCATTATTTTGAAATGTAACACAAATAAACAAAAAAAACAAAACAAATATTGACTGACGTGTCAACGACAAAAGCCAACATTGTCCCCCATGTCAGCATTGACGATAAACGCATGTTGCTGATGACAAGTAGTGCGCATGTCACAGGAAGTGGAACAGTGGGCATGTGAAAATAAACCTCCCCTCCCCCCCCCTTCTCCAGATGTCTCCCGACGATTCAATGTTATCTGTTGTGAGTCTTGGCCAAGATTTATTGACCCTTGCTCCTGGATTGTATCTTACAGAGTTTTTACAACAAACAGTAACAATATTTACCCCATTTCAAAACTTACACATACACATATGTCGATGAACATATGTCGATGAACATATGATGATTGAACATATTGACAGGATTCAAGAAGACAGTCAATGTGACCTTGAACTTGTCAATGGAAGGGGTCATTTACGGTCGATACAAAAAAGGATGGCCAAACACTTGTCCGGGCCCCGTAGAGTACAGCAATCTGAAGTCAAATAACTAAGCGATTGATGTGTGGGTGTGTTCAGAGGGGCCCCAGTTGGTGAAAATAATCAGGGGCCCAGGATTAGATGGCAACAGTGGTGCAAAGATTGTGAGCATGGTATACGTTGTAAAAAGCGCGAGTTCAAACCCTTGTATTTTTATTTGCAAGACAATCTTCGAAATCAGTTTTTGTACGATGTTTATCCAAAGTATAACTATTGTCATTGAGGGGCAACTCAAATTAAAATCTGCCCATCGTGTTAACCTAATTTAAAGAAATCCTACTAAAATCAATGACTAGTAAATAAAAAAACATATTGCTTTGAAATGTTATTATTGTGCCAGAAAAGCAAAACAAACACATTGTGCGTATTTATTGTGCTAGGAAAGTAAAACAAACACATTGTTGTGTGTTTAAAAAAAATGAGATGGCATAGACGTATTTAAAAAAAAAATCATTAAACAAACTAATTTGTCATGGTTTCCTGAAAACAACAAAATGCCTGCTAATTGATTTCACGATATACAATACTCATAGAAACAAAACAAAACAAAGAGAACTATCGCATTACACATATCTCTGTTTTGAAAACTTTTATATTTCATTACATATTTGGATTACTTCTATCTGTATGACAGTTTAGCAATGGCGGGGGTGGGACTGTGAGATTTATGTTTAGTGAAATTAAAATGGCTTCAGAATTAATTTTGTTTTTAAATAAAGGTAAAGAAATAATATACTGAGTATATCGATACCCCAGAACACGAACTTAATCCATTACTGGAAGTCGGTCAAACCTCTAATGATTCGATACCCGATTCCGATTATTTTCTGAACAATGCAAAATGAATTGATCCGTTACTGTGTCCCACAGATTTGTCTAAAGTTATAAAATTAAGTAAATATTCGCGTCGTTAAGAGGATTGGGAAATATTTCAATGGCAAATGTACAAAAGCTTAAAATTAGCACCGGAAAAAGTTGCGAAAATCATACGAGATGCTTTCACTAGAAAGAACAAATAGGATGGAATAAAGATGATGCATCAACCGAAACAAAGGAATGATGAGTCGCGTTCCAAAGCGAATTCGGAATCTGGTTGGAAATTTTTCAATTTAGTTTGCGAATCAGTTGCTCGAGTTCCTGGACCGTTGAGATTTTGAGGTATCATTGTGACTTTTTTTTTTCTGATCGCGCAATAATGATTGTGTATTCTCTCTCTCTCTCTCTCTCTCTCTCTCTCTCTCTCTCTCACACACACACACACACACACACACACACACACTAGAACGGCGAATTGATTACAATGTAAATCACTTCTTCGTACAGATGAAGACTATATGCTAATAAGGTTCAGTCAATCATCTTTAGTCGTCTGTGTGTCAATGACCAAAATATTTCAAAGAGAGAAACGAGAATGAATCGGGTTGGGGGGGGGGGTATAGTTTTTATTTTAATTTGACGTTCACAATCATCTTTTACTTAGTAGCTGGTAGGAAGCAGTCTAGTAGCAAGCTGTGTGGTAGCTGGTAGGAAGCTGTCTAGTAGCTGGTAGGCAGCAATCCACTAGCGGGTAGGTAGCTGTGTTGTAGCTGGTATGAGGCTGTGTAGTAGCTGGTAGGCAGCAGTCCACTAGCGGGTAGGCAGCTGTATTGTAGCTGGTAGGAAGCTGTGTAGTAGCTGGTAGGAAGCTGTGTAGTAGCTGGTAGGAAGCTGTGAAGTAGCTGGTAGGAAGCTGTATAGTAGCTGGTAGGAAGCTGTGTAGTAACTGGAAGGAAGCGGTCTCCATTATAATTATACAGTTCAAGTTGGATACAGTGGACAGTTCATGCTGGATACAGTGGAAGTTCATGTTGGACTGGATACAGTGGAAAGTTGGATACAGTGGACAGTTCATGTTGGACTGGATACAGTGGAAAATTGGATACAGTGGACAGTTCATGTTGGACTGGATACAGTGGAAAGTTGGATACAGTGGACAGTTCATGTTGGACTGGATACAGTGGGCAGTTCATGTTGGATACAGTGGACAGTTCATGTTGGACACAGTGGACAGTTCATGCTGGATACAGTGGACAGTTCATGCTGGATACAGCGGACAGTTCATGCTGGATACAGTGGACAGTTCATGTTGGATACAGTGGACAGTTCATGTTGGATACAGTGGACAGTTCATGTTGGATACAGTGGACAGTTCATGTTGGACTGGATACAGTGGACAGTTCATGTTGGACTGGATACAGTGGACAGTTCATGTTGGATACAGTGGACAGTTCATGTTGGATACAGTGGACAGTTCATGTTGGATACAGTGGACAGTTCATGTTGGACTGGATACAGTGGACAGTTCATGTTGGATACAGTGGACAGTTCATGTTGGATACAGTGGACTGTTCAGTTGTCCGACTGTGTCTTGCATACATGAAAACAAGTTCTGCAATGTTTGAAGTATGAGCGGTCTCAAAGAAATCTCATGTGTTATTTGATATGCAAGAATGGGTTGTTTGAGTATTCTTCGGGACTGGTTCTTTGTTATGTGATCTGTGTTATCCTATCAGCTTTGATCTCTCACTCTCTTTGTTTTCTATTTTTTCTCTGATCATGGACTGAATGATTCAGTAACTGAGAAACAGTATCGCGTGTATGTGTGTGTGTGTGGGGGGGGGGAGCGGGAGAGGAAGGGAGGGGATGTGATTAAAGGGGAATAACTTACCAGAAGCGTTAATAGACTGGCATTATCCTCTCTTGTCTTTGGTCCTTATCGATCGATTTAACTATATCTGAAAGATGATTTAACTTTTTATATTAGTATCCGAACGATGATTTAAACATGTTATGTATTTATCCGAAATATGATTTAAACATGTTATGTATTTATCCGAAATATGATTTAACTTTTTATATATGTATCAGAAATACGGTTTAACATTTTATGTATAAAAAAACACACACACAATATTTCTGATCCTTTTTTTAAATTATTGAAGATTAAACTATTCCATTCGTCTATCTCGCCGCTTTCTTCTGTCCTTCTCTTATGATGTTCGCGATGAGATATTCTCACTTGATCCTATAACGAATCAATGGGGAAAGTCTTATTTATTTATTTTGTTTGTCTTTTGTTGTTGTTTCTAACCTCATGTGCAGAAATGACCTACATTTCATGCGTCACAAATTACGTTTTACCAGTCAACGCTAATAACTTAGGATTATTTGTTTAAACAGTAATTAATTCTCTCATTGTTAAAATCAAAACGAATCATTAAAAAATAAGTTTTTATAAAAATGCACTGAAAAGTAAAAACAAGCAATTAAGCCTGTTCCATTCTGGACGCAGGACGTGTTAGCGCATTTTCGTGTTATGTATCAGTACGTTTGTTAGCTTTCAGTAAATATTTGTAAATTTTGGAAATGTTTATAAATTCAATTGTGTAATACATATATCTGTAAAAAAATACGTTGTTCTTATATATACGGACTAGATATTAAGCCCGGCGTTGCCCGGGAAATCTAGGTGTAATGTGAAACCCCTTCCTAATCAATTTGATTAATTAGGTGCTGATTTATGCCACCTTCCTAAAGTGCAGAAAAAAACCTACATTTTATACGTCACAAATTACGTTTTACCCCGTCAACGCTAACCAACCAAACCAAGCCAAACAAGCAACCAACCAAACCAACCAAACCAAGCCAACCAATCCAACCAACCAAGCCAAACCCGTCACAAATTACGTTTTACCCCACAACGCTAACCAACCAAAATAGCCAAAGCAAACCAACCAACCAAACCAAACCAAACTAAACACCATTAGATAAAGATATGGGTGCTAATTTATGTCACCCGTTACGTTTTACTCATAATTCTCTCAATATTAAAATAAAAACGAAGCATTAAAAAAAGCTTTTATAAAAAATGCACTGAAAAGTAAAAAATAACTACTTTATTATGCCATTTTGCAGCACAAAGGCAAGTTGGTGTGGCACAATACAGCACCCGCGCGCAAGTTCAATTCGGCTTTATTAGTAGGAAAATAAATAATTGTACCATCAAGAAATGACGTAATAGAGGATTTATTATTTATAGCGATGGCGTTCCCATTCTGCAAAAAATTGTACCATCTGGAAATGACGTCATAGATTATTTATAGCGACGGCTTTCCCACTCTGCACAAGATAAGCACTTTATTAGTTGGATTAGCTTCCCATGCTATAATGCTTGAAAGTTTATTAGTGGCCATTCAGAGTATGCAAAATACTGAAATGAAATCACGGCAAGAGCTAAGAGAATGATAAAAAATGATGTTTCGTATCTATTCTTAGAGATAGAAAAGACCACACCAACCCACTCGCTGCGACACTGCATCAAATATGAATGCTTATTAAATCTAATGCTAAGAGGACACCAGAAAGAAACTTTCATGTAGAGCCCGCAAACATATTAGTTTCTGTCTTGTAGCCACCGAACGTAAGGCTCTGAAATGTAGGCTACTTATTGTTTACCTCTATGTAAGTTGTACATAAAATACACATCCTTCTTTTATTTATCATGTAGCCTATAATTTAGCCCCTTTAAAATTCTTAGTTAAATAACAAAAAATTATATTTTCAAAAAGTTTACAAAAAATAAATAAATAAATAAAATACAAGTGCAATATCACTATCAGCCAATTATCACAATTTAAAATCATTCCCCGAGGAGAAATAATTATTCCTCAGTCATCTTTTGACTTGAGAGTAAGTAAATTTTCTTTTTCTTCCTTTCGAGTGCTTTCCCCTTGAGTTGTTCCAGTGGGCGTGGGTGGCCATGTAAATGTTACATCCATGTTTGTTGTTGTTACTCGCCACACCCCTTTTCCCAACGTTCTGCCAAATTGGCTCACCCAGCTCAGAAGATGTCACACACACATACACGACTATCCACCGTCCTACACCACTGCTGTCAAACCAGGGGGAAGAGATTGTTGTTGATCTAAGAAGCTAAATATAGCAACATTGCTAGGGCTGCCGAGGATATATACAAAGAAAAAAAAAGATACTATTTTTTTTGGCTTCTGCCGTGCACGATTCCCTGGCCCGTTTCATCTCCATGGATGTGTTGATCTTAATGGCCATCCCAGTAATAGCCTTGTCTTCCGGTGATGTTGACGTGGGGTGGGGGTGGAATGGACCGGTTGTGGGTGGAAGCTGTCTTCGGGGGCTACTAACTGAATGACTTTTTGAGGAGGTGGTTAAAACTGTCCAGAGTATTTAGCTGACATATAAAAAAAAAGTTTGACAGGGGAAAAAAAAATAGGTACTGTAAGGCTTTATATTTGGCATGGATATAGATGAGTGGAATGACGTCAGAGATCACATGACATGATTGTTTTTTTTAAGGATTGGCTATTAGGCCGATAAGACCAGTGGCGTAATCAACGTTGCTCGGTGAAGAATCTGAAAATGCTGCCCCCCTCCCTTTCCCTTTGCTGTACCAAAAAAAAGTACAAAATTACAGCTGGTGAAGTAGATGTGGCGGGCAGCTACCTCCCCCCTCTCCAGCTACGCCTATAGATGAATAGCCCTACAGACTAAATTATAAACAAAATAAAGAGTACTTGATTTAGGACCACCCATATATATATTAACGAATCAATGTGTCTGTTTGTTTTATATATATATATATATATATATATATATATATATATATATATATATATATATATATATATATATATATATATATAAGGGGGTGCTTGTCATTATCCGTAGTGTTTCTAATTGATGATTAAATTCAAATTTTCGTTGACAGGAGATGGTTGGGAAGGGACTCTGTTACATTGTTAGAGGGGGAACAAGCACTGAACTTTTATTTATATATTGTTATCATGGAGGACGGTACATTCTCGAGCTGTCTAGGAAATCGAAATAAAAAACACAAGTTTTTGAAACTTAGTGAGTTAAATGAAGTCCCAGAGAAATAAGAAAAACAGATAAGGTTTAGCTGTCCAGACAAAAACGTGTTATTTTAACAAGTGATAAATGTGCTGTTTAAGCAAATATACTGAAGGTCATTGAACTGAATATCAGTTTTGCTGAATTTTCGTTTTCTTCACATATAAGCAAATGGATGTTGACCTTGCTACCAGGCTTGCGGATCCGCCAATTTTTTTCCGGCTCCGGCTCCCACAAATTAGACGGCTCCGGCACGGCTCCGGCTTCCTATTAAAATAGTATCACACGAGACAAAAATTTGTGTAATTGCTCCACGCAAACATGCCGCTGATAAAAAGTTATGCAAATTTTGCCGCGTTCACCCCCATAGTCAGGAACTTGAAAAAATATACGCATGTCGGTTTTACTAAAAACAAACCATTTCAGTATATCCAGAATCATATCATTATTTTCGACCGAGGTTTCACTAGTCGCCATTTTCATAAGTAATAAAAAGTTATTTCAATGATCAAATTTGCAAATATTAAAATGATACATTATTTAAAATATTTTAAAGACTTCAGTATTTATATTTATTATTTATAAATTCGAAGTGACTATTCGGACCCGTGTACCAATAAACTCCGATTTTTATTCGGACCCCGAAATGACGCGTTCTATTTGTCGTCCTAGTAAAAATTTATTTTAAATGATTGATACAATTATTCTATGAAATAAAACTGTTTTAACTTTATATATAACAAAATAACATGCCATTAAAAAAATTTCGGAGGGTAAACAAGATTTAAAACGAACACAAAACGATTCCCCATTAAAGATTTCTTATGGTGATGTGCGTGCACGCTATCATTTAAATGCTATTACTGTTGTGGCGTTCGTAAAAAAAAATAACAACATTTCAAATTGTAGGAGGCAAACAATCAAACAAATTTGGAATTTTAAAGCTAAAAAAAAATTCTGCTGTAAAAAAAAACATTTGGGAGCCGCCAGATTTTTTCGGCTCCGGCTCCAGCAAAAGTAGCGGCTCCCGGCTCCTCGGCTCCGGCTCCGCAAGCCTGCTTGCTACACAGTTAAGTTGATTTGTTTTAATTATAACTTGTAACCAAAAAAACATGTTTTCTTTGTACCGGCAAACTAATTCTAGAGTTATCAAATCATAAACAAATGGAATGGATATAGATTTGTTCCTCATTATTACTATGTATACAATAGTATACATACTGAGTCCTAAAAATTCCTCCAATGCAAGCATGAGGCGTGGGGGGGGGGTATGGAGCAGGAAGAGGGGGTAGGGGCTAAACCAAAAAGAAACCAAAAATAATTTATAATATTTACATGTGTATATAATTGCTATATATATATATCTAAATGATAGAGAACTTATCAAGATATATTATAAGGCTTGCATACAGTGCCGAACCTAGGGATATGGGGAGACCAAGGTGGCTTGGCTTCTTTGGGGGCCCCTGCATTTTGACACTCGGCACCATGACATGAGATAATGTACTTAATATTTAATGTAAAAAAATTGGCCCCCTCCTCTCAAGCTGGGGCCCATGGGGGACTTTTGAATTTGGACCCCCTCACTCCCCCACCCTAGGTACGCCTCTGCTTGAATACTCATGTGTGTCTAGACGGCTAAAAAAATCTAGATCTGGTTATAAATTATCCAAGTGTACAGCCCAGTAAAGTTTCACCACAGCTGAAACAAGAAATCCCGATTGAGTGACCAAATATTTTCCCTTTCACCACAATTGCCCAGTCTGGCAACATGAATGTATGGGGCATCGATTATTGTGTCGCTTTGTGTTTGCATCACGGGTAGAGTCGGAGCCAGCTAGGCGGGTGTTTCTGAGCAAAAAAAAAGTTTATGTATCAGAGAATTATAAATATGTTATGACACACAGGACTTTTAAATGTAACCAAACTAATAAAGTCTTTATATCTTGCGTCCTTATTCCCAGCTCACTGTCCCGCAGGAGAGGTAACGTTTGGTAGTCATTCCATCTTCAGACATCATTATTTTTCATTTCGACTCTTTCTCATCTATTGTTCTTCTGGAGTTATGTTTTTGTTTGGTCTTCTGATTTATTTTTAGCATAGACAAGGGGTGAGCAAACGTTTTAAACCGCGGTCCGCCATTGGTCCTTAAATTTGAAAAAAAAAAAGAGCCGCACCAGAAGCAGATGATTGCAGTGTTTGAATAAAAAAAAGTAAACGTAATAGATGAATACATGCGGAAAGGAGCAGAGCGTAGGCCGGATAAATTAGCCTGACAGGCCGGATAAATTAGCCTGACAGGCCGGATAAATTAGCCTGACAGGCCGGATAAATTAGCCTGGCAGGCCGGATAAATTAGCATGACAGGCCGGATAAATTAGCCTGACAGGCCGGATATGCCTGACAGCCCGGATAAATAGCCTGGCAGGCCGGATCTGACCCCCGGGCCGTGGTCTGGTTTAGTCTCTTAAGACTTAAATCATCGAAGGTACCAATTTAAAGACGACACTTTTATTTGGTTGCGTCAGCAGTAGCGGATGAATGTCGGCGGTGGCTAGATATGAAGAACGGTAGGGGCCCCAAATAGGGGGCATAAAAAGGATTCTCGTTTTGTTTAAGATTAATGAGTGCAATAGACTCGTGGGCGTGGCGTTAGACCTGTGAACACCGTCCAGATATAGACATGCTTATTTCTAAGCTTACATACATTTATGACTCACTAATGTTTCTTTATGTTTTAAAAATGTTATTTAATCTCATTCGTCATGTTTACAAAACAACTGCTGGTGTAGATTTATTCTGTATCAAGTAAGTCTACGATAGTTGACTTTCAACAATAAAGCTGCTACATAATTCATCTTTAACTTATTTGGACATCATATTTTGGTGAGTTGTTTGACTTTTCAATACGTAAAGACTACGTATTTAAATATACTAGATGATAATGAAACAGTGATATAATGGCTAAATTTGAACTACTATCGGTCTATTTGGCCCGGTCGAGATCTGTTTCTTCTTCGCTTCTTCCTACAAGTATTTGCATAGAGTTATATTATAGTATTGATCGGCAAGCGAGGTTATTGTTGGTGTCGGGCGATCAATTTTCTGAGTGTAACCCTAAGCCAGAATCACTATTGCTTATTGCTCTTTTTACTCGTTAACTTGAGCCGATATTATTATTATGTGTTACTGTATCATAGGTTTGTAGTAAGTCTTTCAATGATGTAGGAGTCTGACTTCTTTTATTTGCGGTTAGACTGAACTTACGGAAGGCGCTGCTGTCAGTATTGCTGGTGTCACTTATTCTGCACAACAAACCTCAAGTGTGCAAATTAATGCCTTAACTTGCAATGTTTCTGATTCTCATTTCTTACAAACACGAGACTTTAACAATGTTGCGAAACTTTGGACGAAGGTAGTAATACGAGGCACATCTTGGCGAAAAGATCGAAACTAACCCTCAACTAATGAATTTACTATCTGAGAGCAAATATATTGACTTCTAGAGTTAAATGAAATACGTCACTAGCTCGTTCGGATCTAAAAAGTAACTGCCTCCTATCACCAAGGCTTGTTTCTGCAGCGAAATCTTAAACGAAGCGTCAAACTGGAAAAACTGCGTCCACATAACAATACATAAAAATTCATACTCTCTAGAGTCACTTAAAAAAGTAATGATTGAAACATACATGCACAAACTAAATCAATTATTGAGATATTTAAAATCATCCTTAACTTATCGACAGTGATCTATCTGAAAGATAACTCAAGATTTCAAGTTATTGGATTGGGCGACATATACGTATAATGAAAACACCTTCCACAACGCTGTATATAGTTAAAAAAAAACAATTACAAAATATTAAATAAAACTCAATCTTTGTTATGGTAATACATGTATCATATTTTAAAACTAATATTGAAACTACTTACAGTCAATCACGATGTTCTCATACTCTTTTTACATCTTTTTGATTTTTCTATTCATCTACAAATCGTTTGATATTCCTATTTGTATTACTGACAGTTTTTTTACAATACATAGCCAAAAAAACAGCTTAGATGATATGACTAGTGATATAAACAAAGTACACGTCTCCCATAGAAACACTAAAACAAAAGAGTAGGATGCAAGTTGAGAAAAAATGCTTAGAAACTTAAAATTAATAAACCGATAGTCTAAATGAAAGGCAGAATCGATCAGAGATACTTCTATCTATCTATATATCTATCTATCTATCTATACTATCCTATATATACTATCTATCAATCCTATCTATCTATCTATATATCTATCTATCATATCATATCAATATCTATCTATCTATCTATCTATCTATCTATCTATCTATCTATCTATCCTATCTATCTATCTATCTATCTACTACCTATCTATCTATCTATCCATCACTATCTATCTATCTATCTATCTATCTATCCTATCTATCTATCTATCTATCTATCTATCTATCTATCTATCTATCTGTCTATATATCTATCTATATATACTATATACCTATATATCTCTCTCTCTCTCTCTCTCTCTCTCTCTCTCTCTCTCTCTCTCTCTCTCTATATATATATATATATATATATATATATATATATATATATATATCATAAATAGAAACCGTGACCACTGCACCATGTTCCATGTTAGGATGTTATCTATTTAGTTCAGAAAATATCACCAACACGTAAAAAGTAATGGTTCCAAAACAAATGAACCAATCAACTGAAAGTTGATTGCTGCAGCGGTCTTGCAATTCTGTCAAATCTAAAAAGCCAGTGTGGCTCACGATTTAAAAAAATTACCCACCACCTGATCTAAATACCTGACTGTCATCAACAAGTACTAACGAAAATTTGTCTACAGTCACAAGTTACAATCTGTACAAAGAATAACGGCGAGGAACTGATTCAATAAACGATTTTCTTTTTTTTTTTTCCTTACAGCGGACATGTCTCCCGTGGTTGTCCACAGAATCTGTCCAGTTGCTGACCAGGGGGATGTCAAACATGACCAACTTACAGAGTTACCTCTTGCCAAACATTGCAGTGCTCCGTGTGTCGGGATCGAGGGGGAACGGCCTGGTCCGTGAGGTGAGTTGTTCCAGATGCCATAGATGAATAGAGAGTAGGGTGGCCCAAAATCATACGGTAAAAAAATTTTCTCACATCTAACGGGGCACCCTCTTGTTGAGTTCCATTTGTCTTACTTAGTAACTGATAACAATTTCAGCTTCCTACTGCTATTGGAAGGGGATGCTCAAGAGTTTCAAAGTTTTGCTATGTTAATAAAAAAACGCATTTTCAGACGAATTGTACTTTCGCCACATTTCCAAATCACATACCATTATGCTGTAATGTAACTGTTGAAGTAACGAAAACCTGTCGACATACAGTGTAAATTGAGAGTGCTGAAGGTCAGAATTACATTGATCCTAAACATTGTCTACACACCGAAACAGCACAGATGACAGCTTCTTTTGTAGTTGTGTAGGGATGGCTTTCTGTTGACTTCAGCAGCTTGCAAAATAGAGTGCTTTCTTCATCATTTTTTATCAGCAGTCTATTATATTCCTCAAAAGTTTAACTCCACGTTCTACAGTATCGTTTGATCACCACAATCGTCAATGCACTCCGCTTACCCTCTGAGGTGTTCAATATTCTCATTTCACTATTCTGGAGGAAGAACTGAAAGAGAGTTGCCAATGTGTAATGGCTTTATGAAGCTGGTTCTGTGAACGTCTTGTGGAAAAAGCACCCAAGCTGACGCCTTCAATTTGGAGCAATGATGGATCACCTCGAACACGTCGCTCACTAGGTTCTATTACAAAACCTGTTATTGTTTTCTGTTTCTCAATCGGTGACACTCCATCGGAAAACAATGCCAGGATGACAGTCTCATCAGACAGATACCACGATTCTGGATAATTTTTTTTGTGCTGCAAATACTGATGTCGTGATCCAACAGACTGATATTGCTGCCAGGTCCTTCAGAGCAAAAAAAAATCTCCTCCAGGTGCTTCAGCTGCACAGGGTGTTTGAATTCAGGGACTTTGTGTACAACTTGGGTTCCTAACTGTACAAATCGTTTGAGTTGGCTCTCTTCCTTGGATGTAAGACTGAAAATTTCTCTCTGATGACGAAAGATGTATTTTAATGGCAAATATCATCAGCTTAGCCACTCCATAGCATAGATAGCAGAGCCTGGTGCTCTTCAGTGAATGGTTTTTGGTGGATCTCTAAGCTGATCATTGTACAGTTCAATAATTTCTTCATAATCATCTCTGGCCTGGGACTTCAAGTCAACGAAATTTGATCGGGAAGCTCACCGTGTTTTCGTGGAAAACATCAGTGCATTGAAGGCAGTTCCAACTTACTATAGTTGTCAAGCTTTATGCGTCTCCAAACTTCTTTAAATCTTTTGAAGATATGTATATTTGGTGAGTTAGAGGGACCATAACCCTAGAAACTGAAAGCCTTTGCCAATACCTGTTTCAAGAACATGATGACGACATGCCAGCTACAATAGTTCTCGACCAATACTATTCTCAAGAAGTACACAAGCTCCATTGAAGCGACCAGTGACAGAAGTGGTGTCGACTCTTAGCCCGGATGCTTTCTACCACGTCAGTGCCCACTGTTCTAACTGACCATAGGGGCCAGCATCAGCAGCATTCTTTCCTGTCCCTGATGTTAGTTTAGGGACTACCTAGTACTTTTCACTGCCATCTAAAACCAGCACCAACAAGCGGTCAACTTCTCCAAGACCCAGGAATTTAGGTAAGAATTTTCCATTCCAGTGTAGAACTAAAGGATAATCAGGCTTGAATGAAACCTTTATATCTGCTGCTTGTTTACATCTGGCTTTCTTTCTGGCTCTTTGTATGGTGCATCGTGAAACTGTCAAAGATGAAGGATCATGTCCCAGAGCTGCAGCAATAGGAATCATCAATCGCAAAGCTTCACGATCAGACGTTTGGTTGCGATCCAAGGCACTGGTCACATGCTTAGTGAACAAGGAAGTATGATACCCAATCTCTGTCTTGTTTGTCCGTTTTTAAGTTGAGCTTGGACTTGGTTCATATTCATCTAGGACTTCACATTTATTGGATGATTCACGGCTCTCTGTTTCATTTTCGCCTGATTCACCTTCTATAGTTTGTTGCTGTCGTTTTTCCACTTTCTGTTTACGAAGTAGCTGTTTCTGTTGATTGTGATGGACTCGTTCCTGCTGTGCTGCCATCTCTTTATTTTCACCACTCATGAACATCATAATTGTTGATTTTTCGCCTGCACAATGTTAAAAAAACAACAACAGGAAGTCATGTATCTAAAATGAGAACTAGGTCAGCATGGAATAGGTCATAAGTGAAAAACGTTGTACTTCCACCAGTCAACAAAATCGAGTAAAATGCCGTAAACGGTAAAACGAGGCCCGTGAGCATCCCCTTCTACTTGGAATTTAGTTCTAAAATGTTAACAGTGTACTCATCATCATCATCATCGTTGCCCTTCACCCATGGCAGGGTATAGGCCACCAACAACAGTTCTCCAGAGTCCTCTGTCCTTTGCTATCTTCTCCAGCTGGTTCCAGTTGTGTCCCATCTTGATGGTGTCCGCTTCCAGGTTTCGACGCCAGGTATTTCTTGGGCGACCTCTCTTCCGTTTACCTTGGGGGTTCCACCTCAGTGCCTGCCTTGTGATACTGGCTGCTGGTTTGCGTAAGGTGTGTCCTATCCAGCCCCATCGCCTCTTTCTGATCTCTTCTTCAGCTGAAGTTGTCGAGTCTTTTCCCAAAAGGCCTGACAAATTGCTGATCGGTGTCTGGCCATGGAGTTGCAGATTCTTCTGATGGCAGCTGTTTGTAAATGTTTGGACTTTCCTTAGTGTAGTCTTAGCAACATCTTCCACGTTTCTGCTCCATACAGCAGGACTGATTTCACCAATGGTGTTATATGAGTCTATAATCTTGATGTCTAAGGACTTAAACTCTGGAGGACCAGACATTCTTTAGCTGCATGAAGGCAGCTCAGAGCTTTACCAATTCCGATTTGATCATCTGCCTCTGTGCCACCCTGCTGATCTATAACACTCCCCAAGTAAACGAGGACTGCACCTCTTCCAGCCTGTCTTCACGTTGGAGTGACGGGATTTGTGCTTCGGTGGAGTTTTGTTACAGAATCTTGGTTTTGTCTTGGTTTATATTGAGAGCCCAACCTCGAATGCCATTTGAACGCTTTATCTGTCTTCTCCCTGCATCTGTTGGTGTCTAGGGAAAGAGCGCAAGATCAGTCTGCGAAGTCTGAGTCATTAAGCTGGCTCAATGTGTCCACTGGTTCCATTTCTTGGTTCTCTGATGATTGTCATGATCCAGTCAATTGCAAGAAGGAAAAGGAATAGTGACAACAAGCATCCTTGTCTACTCCAGTTCCGCACCTGGAGAGCTTTTTGTGAGCTGTCCTCCGTGGATTACTCTGCATGACATACCCCTGTACGAATTCTTTATGATGTTAACATCTTTGGTGGGATTCCGTAGTGTTGAAGGAGCTTCCAGAGGCTCTATCTATACCGACAATGCCACATATAGAAGTCCATAAAGTTGACTACTCCAATGGTGAGATCCACTCTGGGGACTGCTCTACTATAATGCGGAGTATTCCTAAATCCTCAGTCTGTGCACGATCTGTTTTTCAAAGCCTACCTACCTCATCCTACGCAGTTCTTTGGGTTCTACTTATCTTTCATTCTCTCCAATAGAATCCTGATTAAGACCTACTGCCATGATGACCATGATCAGTATTATGATTACCTACAGTTGCTGGGGTCACCTTTTTTGGAAGACTGACAATGAAGCCCCTTCCAGTCGTGCCTGGTATATCTTACTTCATCCCACAGATCCTCCCAAAGAGGTATAGCATCTCTACTGATGTGTCAAATCTGCCTTCAGATGCTCTCTGCTCAGGTATCATCTGATTCAGTTGATTTTTCCAATTTTCATCAGGGTGATGGCTTTCTGATCTCTTCTTTTGTGGGCTTTTCACAGACTTGGTCAGGAGATCCACTTTGGCTGGCTCGATGTCTGCGGAGAGTTCAGAGGTACTGGTCTAATGAGGAGTTCTTTAAAGTGTTCAGCCCATCTACTTGAACTGTTGATCTACGGCTATTATAGTTTACCTCATGTCTTTGACAGGTCTTTCTGGCTTGTTCATCTTCCCTGAGGTCTCTTGGTTTATGTTGTATAGCATTTTTATGTCCCATACTATGTGCCTATTCTGCCTC
Organism: Bulinus truncatus; assembly: GCA_021962125.1. Taxonomy (NCBI): domain Eukaryota; kingdom Metazoa; phylum Mollusca; class Gastropoda; family Planorbidae; genus Bulinus; species Bulinus truncatus. The sequence goes on from JAGDYQ010000003.1 coordinate 7,472,131, forward strand.
CGCTGCTTAACCCCTTCACATAGTTTTCTTATCGTTCCGAATACTCTACTTCATACCCTATGTGCTTCTGCATATTCTTCATTAAGCCTTATCCTTTGATGCACCTAGTTTTACTGTTAATGACCGCTGCCTTCTTTTTTTCCTGTCTTCTATCTTGTTCAAGTTTCTCTTGTGATCCTCCCCTTCATTTGGTATTCTTTGGACCACTACTGCACCTCTTGGCATGACAGATCTTAAGGTTTCTTTCACTTTCACCATATATTAATTACTATTTTCTTCATACCAATTCTTGAAGCACTTCATATTTATTCTTCAAGCACTAAGTTGAACTGCTCTTTAAGTTTATAAAGCGAGCTAATATTTTGACTCTTTGTCTGGATAACTGTTTTGAGAATTCTCTTTAATTTCAGCTTCACTCTTACTACCACCAGGTGAGAGCATTGATGCTACGTCTGTTCCTTCTTACATCTTGTAATAATTCTAAATTTTTTGTTGATGCAGATTATGATCGATCTGGTTCTCAGTTGTAGTTGTTCTGGAGACATCACATGATACTCTTGTGTATGCTGAGAAAGATGTCTTTACCTCCGATGACCATATTATTTTAGTGCGTGTAAAGTCAGCAAATCTCTCTCCATTTTTCATTCATCACCCCAAGAGCAAGGTGTATTCGTTCATATCCAGCGTTGTCGGTCCCTATCTTGGCATTGAGGTCTCCATGGTAGGATAGTTGAGATCATTTGGGGAAAATTTGGAGAGTCTGCCCTGTTAGAACTGATCGTTTTCCTCTTCGTCGCCGTCGTTTGTTGGCACATAACACTAATATATTCGTTTTGATCTTTTTCTTCTTTGTACGGAAGGAAGCAGTTATGATACTGGGGCCGTGTACTTCCCACCCAATCAGTGACCCCTGTGCCTGTTGTGAACAGCATAAGTCCCACTCGGTGCGTCATCCTCTTCATGTCCGGGGTACAGCAACGCTCTCAGATGTTAGTCGTCTCCAGCTTGTGTCCACCTTGTCTCGCTGATGCCTAAGGTTGTTTTTCCTCATCTCTGATGCTACCTGTGCCATCTTTCCTGCCTCTTATGGTCCCTGACATTCCATGTGCACCGATGGTGATTTTCAGTTTGTCAGAAGGGTAGTCGGCTTTGTGGCTTCCTTTCGGCTTTCACCACAACTAAGCTTCATAGGTCTTCAATGCCAGAGAACGCTAGCCTCCCAGGACAATTTTCTGTTGGTCGTGTTTTTGTATGAGGTGTTTTTACAGGATGGGGTTGCTAGCCCCACGCCCAACCCT
>JAGDYQ010000003.1:7473928-7491120 GCA_021962125.1 Bulinus truncatus
GGAGTAATGGGAGATATGGTGGAGTAATGTGAGATATTGTGGAGTAATGTGAGATATGGTGGAGTAATGTGAGATATGGTGGAGTAATGTGAGATATGGTGGAGTAATGTGAGATATTGTGGAGTAATGTGAGATATTGTGGAGTAATGTGAGATATGGTGGAGTAATGTGAGATATTGTGGACTAAAGGGAGATATTGTGAAGTAAAGGGAGATATTGTGAAGTAATGTGAGATATTGTGAAGTAATGGGAGATATGGTGGAGTAATGTGAGATATTGTGGAGTAATGTGAGATATGGTGGAGTAATGTGAGATATGGTGGAGTAATGGGAGATATTGTGGAGTAATGTGAGATATGGTGGAGTAAAGGGAGATATTGTGGAGTAATGTGAGATATGGTGGAGTAATGTGAGATATGGTGGAGTAATGTGAGATATGGTGGAGTAATGTGAGATATTGTGGACTAAAGGGAGATATTGTGAAGTAAAGGGAGATATTGTGAAGTAATGGGAGATATTGTGAAGTAATGGGAGATATGGTGGAGTAATGTGAGATATGGTGGAGTAATGTGAGATATTGTGGAGTAAAGGGAGATATTGTGGAGTAAAGGGAGATATTGTGGAGTAAAGGGAGATATTGTGGAGTAATGTGAGATATTGTGGAGTAATGTGAGATATGGTGGAGTAAAGGGAGATATTGTGAAGTAAAGGGAGATATTGTGGAGTAATGTGAGATATGGTGGACTAATATGAGATATTGTGGAGTAATGTGAGATATGGTGGAGTAATGTGAGATATTGTGGAGTAATGTGAGATATGGTGGAGTAAGGGGAGATATTGTGAAGTAAAGGGAGATATTGTGAAGTAATGGGAGATATGGTGGAGTAATGTGAGATATGGTGGAGTAATGTGAGATATGGTGGAGTAATGTGAGATATTGTGGACTAAAGGGAGATATTGTGAAGTAAAGGGAGATATTGTGAAGTAAAGGGAGATATTGTGGAGTAATGTGAGATATGGTGGAGTAATGTGAGATATGGTGGAGTAAAGGGAGATATTGTGAAGTAAAGGGAGATATTGTGGAGTAATGTGAGATATTGTGGAGTAATGTGAGATATGGTGGAGTAATGTGAGATATTGTGGAGTAATGTGAGATATGGTGGAGTAATGTGAGATATGGTGGAGTAATGTGAGATATGGTGGAGTAATGTGAGATATTGTGGACTAAAGGGAGATATTGTGGAGTAATGTGAGATATGTTGGACTAAATGGAGATATTGTGAATTAAAGGGAGATATTGTGAAGTAATGTGAGATATTGTGAAGTAATGGGAGATATGGTGGAGTAATGTGAGATATGGTGGAGTAATGTGAGATATTGTGGACTAAAGGGAGATATTGTGGAGTAATGTGAGATATTGTGGAGTAAAGGGAGATATTGTGAAGTAATGGGAGATATGATAAGTAATGTGAGATATGATGGAGTAATGTGAGATATTGTGGAGTAATGTGAGTGAGATATGGTGGAATAATGTAAGATATGGTGGAGTAATGTGAGATATTGTGGACTAAAGGGAGATATTGTGGAGTAATGTGAGATATGGTGGAGTAATGTGAGATATTGTGGAGTAAAGGGAGATATTGTGAAGTAAAGGGAGATATTGTGAAGTAATGTGAGATATCGTGAAGTAATGGGAGATATGGTGGAGTAATGTGAGATATTGTGGAGTAATGTGAGTGTGAAGTAAAGGGAGATTTTGTGGAGTAATGTAAGATATGGTGGACTAATATGAGATATTGTGGAGTAATGTGAGATATTGTGGAGTAATGTGAGATATTGTGGAGTAATGTGAGATATGGTGGAGTAAAGGGAGATATTGTGAAGTAAAGGGAGATATTGAGGAGTAATGTGAGATATGGTGGACTAATATGAGATATTGTGGAGTAATGTTAGATATGGTGGAGTAATGTAAGATATGGTGGAGTAATGTGAGATATGGTGGAGTAATTTGAGATATTGTGGAGTAATGTGAGATATTGTGGACTAAAAGGAGATATTGTGAAGTAAAGGGAGATATTGTGAAGTGATGTGAGATATTGTGAAGTAATGGGAGATATGGTGGAGTAATGTGAGATATTGTGGAGTAATGTGAGTGAGATATGGTTAAGTAATGTGAGATATGGTGGAGTAATGTGAGATATGGTGGAGTAATGTGAGATATGGTGGAGTAAAGGGAGATATTGTGGAGTAATGTGAGATATGGTGGAGTAATGTGAGATATGGTGGAGTAATGTGAGACATGTTGGAATAATGTGAGATATTGTGGACTAAAGGGAGATATTGTGAAGTAAAGGGAGATATTGTGAAGTAATGGGAGATATTGTGAAGTAATGGGAGATATGGTGGAGTACTGTGAGATATGGTGGAGTAATGTGAGATATTGTGGACTAAAGGGAGATATTGTGGAGTAAAGGGAGATATTGTGAAGTAAATGGAGATATTGTGGAGTAATGGGAGATTTTGTGGAGTAATGTGAGATATGGTGGAGTAAAGGGAGATATTGTGAAGAAAAGGCAAATTTTGTTGAGTAATGTGAGATATGGTGGACTAATATGAGATATTGTAGAGTAATGTGAGATATGGTGGAGTAATGTGAGATATGGTGGAGTAATGTGAGATATGGTGGAGTAAAGGGAGATATTGTGAAGTAAAGGGAGATATTGTGAAGTAATGGGAGATATTGTGAAGTAATGGGAGATATGGTGGAGTAATGTGAGATATGGTGGAGTAATGTGAGATATTGTGGACTAAAGGGAGATATTGTGAAGTAAAGGGAGATATTGTGAAGTAAAGGGAGATATTGTGGAGTAATGGGAGATATTGTGGAGTAATGTGAGATATGGTGGAGTAAAGGGAGATATTGTGAAGTAAAGGGAGATATTGTGGAGTAATGTGAGATATGGTGGACTAATATGAGATATTGTGGAGTAATGTGAGATATGGTGGAGTAATGTGAGATATGGTGGAGTAATGTGAGATATTGTGGAGTAATGTGAGATATGGTGGAGTAATGTGAGATATGGTGGAGTAATGTGAGATATGGTGGAGTAATGTGAGATATTGTGGACTAAAGGGAGATGTTGTGGAGTAATGTGAGATATGTTGGACTAAATGGAGATATTGTGAATTAAAGGGAGATATTGTAAAGTAATGTGAGATATTGTGAAGTAATGGGAGATATGGTGGAGTAATGTGAGATATGGTGGAGTAATGTGAGATATTGTGGACTAAAGGGAGATATTGTGGAGTAATGTGAGATATTGTGGAGTAAAGGGAGATATTGTGAAGTAATGGGAGATATGATAAGTAATGTGAGATATGATGGAGTAATGTGAGATATTGTGGAGTAATGTGAGTGAGATATGGTGGAATAATGTAAGATATGGTGGAGTAATGTGAGATATTGTGGACTAAAGGGAGATATTGTGAAGTAAAGGGAGATATTGTGAGGTAAAGTGAGATATTGTGAAATAATGGGAGATATGGTGGAGTAATGGGAGATATTGTGGAGTAATGTGAGATATGGTGGAGTAAAGGAAGATATTGTGAAGTAAAGGGAGATATTGTGGAGTAATGTGAGATATGGTGGAATAATGTGAGATATTGTGGACTAAAGGGAGACATTGTGAAGTAAAGGGAGATATTGTGAAGTAATGTGAGATATCGTGAAGTAATGGGAGATATGGTGGAGTAATGTGAGATATTGTGGAGTAATGTGAGTGTGAAGTAAAGGGAGATTTTGTGGAGTAATGTAAGATATGGTGGACTAATATGAGATATTGTGGAGTAATGTGAGATATTGTGGAGTAATGTGAGATATTGTGGAGTAATGTGAGATATGGTGGAGTAAAGGGAGATATTGTGAAGTAAAGGGAGATATTGAGGAGTAATGTGAGATATGGTGGACTAATATGAGATATTGTGGAGTAATGTTAGATATGGTGGAGTAATGTAAGATATGGTGGAGTAATGTGAGATATGGTGGAGTAATTTGAGATATTGTGGAGTAATGTGAGTGAGATATGGTGGAGTAATGTAAGCTTTGGTGGAGTAATGTGAGATATTGTGGACTAAAAGGAGATATTGTGAAGTAAAGGGAGATATTGTGAAGTGATGTGAGATATTGTGAAGTAATGGGAGATATGGTGGAGTATTGTGAGATATTGTGGAGTAATGTGAGTGAGATATGGTTAAGTAATGTGAGATATGGTGGAGTAATGTGAGATATGGTGGAGTAATGTGAGATATGGTGGAGTAAAGGGAGATATTTTGGAGTAATGTGAGATATGGTGGAGTAATGTGAGATATGGTGGAGTAATGTGAGACATGTTGGAATAATGTGAGATATTGTGGACTAAAGGGAGATATTGTGAAGTAAAGGGAGATATTGTGAAGTAATGGGAGATATTGTGAAGTAATGGGAGATATGGTGGAGTACTGTGAGATATGGTGGAGTAATGTGAGATATGGTGGACTAAAGGGAGATATTGTGGAGTAAAGGGAGATATTGTGAAGTAAATGGAGATATTGTGGAGTAATGGGAGATTTTGTGGAGTAATGTGAGATATGGTGGAGTAAAGGGAGATATTGTGAAGAAAAGGCAAATTTTGTTGAGTAATGTGAGATATGGTGGACTAATATGAGATATTGTAGAGTAATGTGAGATATGGTGGAGTAATGTGAGATATGGTGGAGTAATGTGTGATATGGTGTAGTGAAGGGAGATATTGTGAAGTAAAGGGAGATATTGTGAAGTAATGGGAGATATTGTGAAGTAATGGGAGATATGGTGGAGTACTGTGAGATATGGTGGAGTAATGTGAAATATTGTGGACTAAAGGGAGATATTGTGGAGTAAAGGGAGATATTGTGAAGTAAAGGGAGATATTGTGGAGTAATGGGAGATATTGTGGAGTAATGTGAGATATGGTGGAGTAAAGGGAGATATTGTGAAGTAAAGGGAGATATTGTGGAGTAATGTGAGATATGGTGGAGTAATGTGAGATATGGTGGAGTAATGTGAGATATGGTGGAGTAAAGGGAGATATTGTGAAGTAATGTGAGATATTGTGAAGTAATGGGAGATATGGTGGAGTAATGTGAGATATGGTGGAGTAATGTGAGATATTGTGGACTAAAGGGAGATATTGTGGAGTAATGTGAGATATTGTGGAGTAAAGGGAGATATTGTGAAGTAATGGGAGATATGATGGAGTAATGTGAGATATGGTGGAATAATGTGAGATATTGTGGAGTAATGTGAGTGAGATATGGTGGAGTAATGTAAGATATGTTGGAGTAATGTGAGATATTGTGGACTAAAGGGAGATGTTGTGAAGTAAAGGGAGATATTGTGAGGTAATGTGAGATATTGTGAAGTAATGGGAGATATGGTGGAGTAATGTGAGATATTGTGGAGTAATGTGAGTGAGATATGGTTAAGTAATGTGAGATATGGTGGAGTAATGTGAGATATGGTGGAGTAATGTGAGATATGGTGGAGTAATGTGAGATATGGTGGAGTAAAGGGAGATATTGTGAAGTAAAGGGAGATATTGTGGAGTAATGGGAGATATTGTGAAGTAATGGGAGGTATGGTGGAGTAATGTGAGATATTTTGGAGTAATGTGAGATATTGTGGACTAAAGGGAGATATTGTGGAGTAATGTGAGATATGGTGGAGTAATGTGAGATATGGTGGAGTAATGTGAGATATGTTGGAGTAATGTGAGATATTGTGGACTAAAGGGAGATATTGTGAAGTAAAGGGAGATATTGTGAAGTAATGTGAGATATGGTGGAGTAATGTGAGATATGGTGGAGTAATGTGAGATATGTTGGAGTAATGGGAGATATTGTGGACTAAAGGGAGATATTGTGAAGTAAAGGGAGATATTGTGAAGTAAAGGGAGATATTGTGAAGTAATGTGAGTTATTGTGAAGTAATGGGAGATATGGTGGAGTAATGTGAGATATGGTGGAGTAATGTGAGATATGGTGGAGTAATGTGAGATATTGTGGAGTAAAGGGAGATATTGTGAAGTAAAGGGAGATATTGTGAAGTAATGGGAGATATGGTGGAGTAATGTGAGATATGGTGGAGTAATGTGAGATATGGTGGAGTAATGTGAGATATTGTGGACTAAAGGGAGATATTGTGAAGTAAAGGGAGATATTGTGAAGTAATGGGAGATATTGTGAAGTAATGGGAGATAATTTGAGGGCTTTATGGAGTTATTTGGAGTATTTTAATAAAAGTTTGAGATAGTCAAGACCTGCCCTCCATTCTATTGTTTACTGTGATCTACAGTTGATCGTTTGTTTGTCAACATTCAAATTTCAATCTGTTCGGTGTGTAACAGTGTCTTATGAAATAATTCGGTGTTTAGGTGTAACAGTGTCATAGGAAGTGATTTGGTTTTTAAGTGTAACAGTGTTATAGGAAATAAGCTCCTCGATGAAAACTGCTTTAAAAATGTGCTAAAAATAGAAAAAGACAGAAAATATTATATAATGTAGCTATTTAAGACGAACAAACTAAATGCACATACTGATAACTCATAGTGATGACACATACTGATAACTCATAGTGATGACACATACTGATAACACATAGTGATGACACATACTGATAACACATAGTGATGACACATACTGATAACACATAGTGATGACACATACTGATAACACAGAGTGATGACACATACTGATAACACATAGTGATGACACATACTGATAACAGATAGTGATGACATATAGTGATAACACATAGTGATGACATATAGTGATAACACATAGTGATGACACATACTGATGACAGATAGTGATGATGACACATACTGATAACACATAGTGACGATGACACATACTGATAACACATAGTGATGACACATACTGATAGCACATAGAACGAACAAAAATACTGACTCAAGCTATCTTCATTATCCAAATTACATGTTACCCCACTGATTGGAATGTCCCGATAAAATAAGTTACTAAGATTTCCCGACGATCTTACTAAAAATGGATTTCTACATTATCAATCGTATAATAATGCCCAGATGATATAACCGTACATTGATTGCCCAGATGATATAACCTTACAATAATTGCCTAGATGATATAACCTTACATTTATTGCCCAGATGATATAACCGTACATTATTTGCCCAGACGATATAACCTTACAATGATTGCCCAGATGATATAACCTTACATTGATGCCCACGGCTGTTTAACTTACAATGATGCCCTGACTGTACGCATCAGAGACCATCTGACTCAACCAGCGAGCAGATTCGATCATGATTGAACAAGGCACGGCAGAATCACTGGCAGCCACGAATCCTGTCAGAGAGAGAGAGGTCATAAATCGTTATACAGAAAGATCGCGTTAAGGTGGCTAGTTATCTAGCTGGCGGAAGAGAAATTGGGTGGGGGCAGTGGGAATGTTAAGTAACTTCCGTTCTTGGACGTTACTAAATGTATGTCATGACAGCAAGTTGGATAGCATTAGAAGTTTATACTTGCACGGAGATGTGCCAGTTTGCGTGTCAACAGTTACTTCCACAGACTCTGTTACTGACTATCTATCAATACGTCTGATACGTATAGCATGGTATGTCTATGTGTCTAATAGAACTTTGTTACTTACTATCTATCAGTACGTCTGATATGTAAAACATGTGATGTTTATGTGTCTATCGGTACGTCTGATATGTATAACATGTTATGTTTATGTGTCTATCGGTACGTCTGATAAGTATAACACTTTATGTTGATGGGTGAAGCGCAGCGATAGGCAAACTTGTTTGAATCAAGGGTTGGATCAAAATCAGACGTGATCTTATACAAGGGTTCTCTAAGAGTTATACGCGACTCACATGAGGGTCACTTGTTTATTTAAAGTGGGGTCTCAAAAATTAATTAAAAAAAAATATAATTAAATTTGGCTTTTCTATTTCGTCGCTTTTTTTTTCCCTTTCTTTTCGGGTGGATCATGTCCATTGAATAGGTTTCTTATTGAGTCGCAAATCGCACAGATTTTCGGACCACTGATCTATTACTTGCATATATTAAATATGTGAACGTCATAACCAGTAGCGTAGGAAGGGTATTGTGGAATGTACGGTACAGGGCGCCACAATAGCTAGCTACACTCTGGCACAGGTCGCCACAATAGCTAGCTACACTCCGGTACAGGGCGCCACAATAGCTAGCTACACTCCGGTACAGGGCGCCACAATAGCTAGCTACACTCCGGTACAGGGCGCCACAATAGCTGGATACACTCTGGTTATAACATTCAAGCTTTTATCACGGGTCGGATGAAACAATCGAACTAGTCGGGCATCTCAATCAGTGGCGTAGTGAGGGGGTGGGCAAGGGTGGGCATCATGCCCCGGGTGCTACTCACAAAGGGGCGCCAATGGTATATTTTACATATAATGTATGGTTTTCGAATGGGAGGGGGGGGCGCTAAATAGGTATTGTGCCCCGGGCGCGAGTTAAGCTCACTACGCCACTGATCTCAATAAACGGTTATTATACTATTGGGTAAATATATCAGACGTCTGTATACAGTCGACTCCAGCCCCGTAGCGTGAAAATTCTACAACAGGGGTCAGTCAGGCATTCTACAACAGGAGCCAGGCAATAGCGGGGGGGGGGGCAGATAATAAATTTTACTAAGTAGAACAAATAAGTAGAGGGGGGCCAGACAAAACCTACGGGCCTGGTCGACTCCCTTGCCAATTCAAGCTTAGACTTTCGCGAATTCATCTATTGTACAATAGCGCCGAATATAAACTATACAGAATGTTATCCTCGACTATTTCGATTTTTTTTATTATCGCTATAAAGGTTCAAAGTGAAGAGAGACTAATAACGTAATAGCTGTACTTCATTGCTGTATATATAGCATCTCCTTTTACTCAATCTTCAAAGTCAATGAAAATTTTAAAAAAATAAAATTTCTTAAGTCCGGACCGAATTTATATTATCGTTTTCTTGTTCAGTTTTTAATTTGGTATTTATTTAAATTAACGAAGTTGTTTCAGAAATAATAGTGTTTTATTGAACTATATTTAGAAAACATTTCCAATTCAACTGCAACTAATAGAAACCAATAACAGTAATGGAGGCATTTTGAACTCAATGGAAGAAGACTTTTTAATTAGCGAAGCGCTTTCTTAATAAATAAACAATAGTATACTTTTAGCGTCTACTAAATCATTTTATTTCATGTCTAATTTAAAAATCGTATTTAATACATAATCGTCTAACGTAGTAGACTGTGCGGTAGACCGACCGTGTGTATCCCTTCCGCTTGCTCGGCTAAAAATAGTCTGGGGAATTCCAAAATTTTCGTCTCCCTCAGGCTAAACTACAAGCGGGGGGAAGGGATGAGAGGTGGAGTCTTTTATTTATGTGGGATAGGGGAGGTATTAGTTAACTCGCTTGCTCGGCTAAAAATAGTCTGGGAATTCCTAAACTGGAAATCTAAACACAACAAGGATTTCTTATTATATCGCAGGTAGAAGCCAGCTTCAGCAGGCTTTTCATTTAGTAATATCTATAAAGTTGTAAACAAATAATCTGTAATCTAATTACTGACACATTTCATTTATAAATAAAGAGTCCTGCTTCACGGTAGATCCTGGAGCCATTTACCGCGATAAACCAGTGACGATTTTATTACATTTATGTTGTAATTTTTTTTTATATTTCCAAACAACACAATGGACGAAAAAATCGTTTTGGTCAATAAACTTGTAAACCCCCTACTGACAGCAAATTAACTTCCTTTTGAAAAAGAGCTATTACTCACCTGGCAATCGCTTGGAGTCGTAGTGGCAGGCCAGAACAATTCGTTTGGTCGCCGTGGGATCCAATGTGGCAATAACATTACTAAATGGGATTTCCCCATAGGGTGTCCAGTCGCGGAATTGATCTTCTTCAACGTGCCAGCCAAGACTAGTCATTTCTGCCCTGATAAACTGTTGAATGGAAGAATTAATATACATTGAACTGGGTAAAAATATAAGTTGAACCGAGTTTGACTTCAATATCTTTACATTCACACCAATGACTTAGTTCTTCTCTGTTCATGAAAACTTCTTTCAGTAAAATTGTATAAATACTCTTTGACTTGAGAGGAGTCAGGAGTCCCTCTCGCTAATCGTAGGTTTCACCCCCCCACCCTGGCAATATACACTAACTGATACCCTTATGATCACACACATAGCAGGTTACTGTACAGCAGGTTACTGTGTAGCAGGTTACTGTGTACTACTGTATAGCATGTTACTGTGTAGCAGGTTACTGTATAGCAGGTTACTGTGTAGCAGATTACTGTGTAGCAGGTTACTCTATAGCAGGTTAATGTATAGTAGTTACTGTGTTGCAGGTTATTTATAGCAGATTACTGTGTAGCAGGTTACTGTGTACTACTGAATAGCAGGTTACTATATAGAAGGTTACTGTATAGCAGATTACTGTGTAGCAGGTTACTGTGTACTACTGAATAGCAGGTTACTATATAGCAGGTTACTGTATAGCAGATTACTGTGTAGCAGGTTACTCTATAGCAGGTTAATGTATAGTAGTTACTGTGTTGCAGGTTACTATATAGCATGTTACTGTGTAGCAGGTTACTGTGTAGCAGGTTACTGTATAGCAGGTTACTGTATAGCAGGTTACTGTATAGCAGATTACTCTATAGCAGGTTAATGTATAGTATTTACTGTGTAGCAGGTTACTGTATACCAGGTTACTATATTGACGGATTCCCGGTAGGGTAGCCCCTCCCTGAAATGTAGCACCCACTTGAGGCGGCCCTCGCCAGGTAAGATGCTTGAAATTCGTCAAACGTCTTTTATAATACCCAACCCACCCTCCTTCTAAGACTGTCCCCTCCTCGTGTTTTGGTCACGGTAACCGATTTTGGTATGTGGGTACAAACATTTTCTTATATTCCGCCTTTGAATTACCACCACACACACACCCACACACATGTATTTCATGTCAATATGAAACAAACGAAAGTTCGTTTTCAACCAAATGCATTAAAAAGTTTTATCAATATGATAAATAAATATTTTTTAAATAAAAAACGGGATTGTATGTGACAATTTAAAAAAAATAATAAAATAATCTTTCTATTTCAATTCCAGTTTTTAATAAAATTATATCATGAATCAGTTTCTGTTTACTTGTTTGTTTTTACTTTTTTTTGCAGTTGTTTATTTATTTATTGTCAATTTCTCACTTATTATTTATTTATTTCTCACATTATTTATTTATTTCTCACTATTATTTATTTATTTCTCACATTATTTATTTATTTCTCACATTATTTATTGTCAATTTCTCACATTATTTATTTATTTCTCACATTATTTATTGTCAATTTCTCACATTATTTATTTATTTCTCACATTATTTATTGTCAATTTCTCACATTATTTATTTATTTCTCACATTATTTATTTATTTCTCACATTATTTATTGTCAATTTCTCACATTATTTATTTATTTCTCACATTATTTATTTATTTCTCACATTATTTATTGTCAATTTCTCACATTATTTATTTATTTCTCACATTATTTATTTATTTCTCACATTATTTATTTATTTCTCACATTATTTATTTATTTCTCACATTATTTATTGTCAATTTCACACATTATTTATTTACTTCTCTCATATTTATTTGTCATCATTAAAAAAAAAAATTCTAAAAATTACATGTTTTGCATGTGTGCACTTAAAGGAAGAACACAATACATTATGTGTATGAAAGTGTTTAGTATTGTTTGACTGTCTTGAAACACAACATACAGGACGTCCTTAATTCAGCGAATGAAGTAAAGTTTAGTGCAATATATATGTCCACAAAAAGTTTATGGTCAGCTTTGTAAATGATATGTGTGTATTTTGTCTGTAGTCGTAAAAAAATAAATACTAAAAATCATCGTTTGAACTTGAACTTTGACATGCGCCACTGAGGTCATAATGCCAACCTCACCACTTACACGGAATGACTTTGAAAATGGCTGTCTACTGTCTAGTTCAAGATGGCCGTGTCATGGGTCTTGGGGACCGAGGGAACAGTTTGAGAGCAATTATTTATCTTATTAAAAAAAACGCAGAATATAATCTAAAAATCCACATTGCCTATCACAGTATTCTACACATTCCTAAAAAACGAAATTTATCAAATTTAAGTTAGAATTTTGAAACATAAAGAGTTAGAATTGTGAAACACTAGAGTTAGAATTGTGAAACACAAGAGTTAGAATTGTGAAACACAAGAGTTAGAATTGTGAAACACAAGAGTTAGAATTGTGAAACACAAGAGTTAGAATTGTGAAACATAAGAGTTAGAATTGTGAAACACAAGAGTTAGAATTGTGAAACACAAGAGTTAGAATTGTGAAACACAAGAGTTAGAATTGTGAAACACAAGAGTTATAATTGTGAAACATAAGAGTTAGAATTGTGAAACACAAGAGTTAGAATTGTGAAACACAAGAGTTAGAGTTGTGAAACATAAGAGTTAGAATTGTGAAACATACTGGTGAGAGTGAGAACTGTGAAATATAAGAGTATTATATTTGAATAACTAAATACATTTGAGTTGTTTCAGATTCTAAAAGTAATACAAGTAATAGTATTTTTTGTGAAGTTTTATTTTAAAAACAGAATCTAAAGTTATTTTAAAGAAATATTAGGGGTGGGGTGGAGACTTTGAGTCTTGCATCACATACTGAGTCAATCCACCGCACACACACACCCCCTTCCTAACTTTCATGTTTAATTTGTTGTGCTATTTCGTAACAAGACAACTAGCGACATTGTCTGGCTATTCAGTTGATGTTCTAAAAATAAATAAAATGACTGAGCTTTAAAAAAAAAATTAGGTCAGGGATTGCCAGATGCGGCACTTAGGTCTTTGATAAGTATTGTGCAGCAACATGTGAGCCAGTTATTGGTATTTCTACTACTTTTTTGGTCACTACTTTTGGTCAGTAATTTTGACCAATTGACTGCGTGTGGTACGAGCGTATTTTTTCCCCCATGTATAAAAATCCTGGAATGCATCCAATATTCCATCTATTTTTGAAGGGTGCCGAAAAAAGACTTTGGTAATAGATGTCTATTTTTCGCGCTCTACAGCCGCATATGTTTTACCAAATGAAACATTAGTGCGCTTGGCTGTAATGTGTGCACGCGCTCTGCGCACAGCTCAGGGGGAGCAGAGACCTCAAACGTGGCCACGCCTGTTACGGGCCTTTACTGCTAACCGTTTTAAGTCCGCCGTAATGAATGGCCAGCTTGCTATGAATCATAGGGCTTTAAACTGTTTGGATAAGGGATTGGCCAGAGGGTGGACCATTGTGACCAAGTCTACGAGGGGACAATAGTTTGATCGCAGCGGTCTTGACAGAGTTTTTTTTTTAGTTTTCAAATAAAGGGCGTAAACAAGTTTAGATATGTTTGGAGAAAGTAGACTCTGGTAAACAATGAGATATTGTGATGTAAATAAGACCACGATGTAAATTATTGTATAGATCCCCCCATCCCATCCCCAAGAGGCAATGATTGGTTGATAGGCTGTGATGCATTGGTCACAATTTGTAATACAAGAGACAATGATTGGTTGATAGGCTGTGATGCATTGGTCACAATTTGTAATACAAGAGACAATGATTGGTTGGATAGGCTGTGGCGCATTGGTCACAATTTGTAATACAAGAGACAAGCCGATTGGTTGATAGGCTGTGATGCATTGGTCACAATTTGTAATACAAGAGACAATGATTGGTTGATAGGCTGTGATGCATTGGTCACAATTTGTAATACAAGAGACAATGATTGGTTGATAGGCTGTGATGCATTGGTCACAATTTGTAATACAAGAGACAATGATTGGTTGATAGGCTGTGATGCATTGGTCACAATATGTAATACAAGAACAGAAACAATGACTGGTTGAGGAAGGGATTGTGCAGCTTTACTTGCTGAGTTTAAAGGTAAGTGCTGGACGTCTCAAAACACAGGTGCCCAGTGCATGATTTACGTATAAGCTACACAAGCTTTAACTTAGGGCCTCCACCTTCTTGAGGCGTCCCGACTTACTTGAGGGCCCCAAAAGTTGTCCGAGCGATTGACACATATAATTAACTATTTGGCACTGACCTATGTTATTTGGACTTACAAAGGGCCCCAACTCTCAAATAGCCTAGGGACCTATCAAGTCTAGATCTGGCCCTGCAAGTGACAAATGATTTGAGACCAACTGCAACGTTTTGACATGGTATGGCATGGAGCAAACCTATTTATTTCCAGCTACAATGGCTTTATATTTATCCGAAAAGCTGCAATAGTATGCTTAGATTTTGATATGCCTCGGGCATAAAACAGCTTGTTTCAATGATAATAAATAGTTGATTTAATGTATTTAAAATGAAATTTGAGGGTCTTATGAAATATCAAAACATGTCGTACTTGGCCCGTGGTCTGTAGTTCACCCACCCCTGACCTAGTATTAGGAAAATTTCCCGGTCAGCTATTTTCTGACTCACAGCATCCACAGGATTACGCCCGAGAAGAAGGGGGGAAAAAATCACTCCATGTGAACAGTTTGATTCAATGTCACGTGACGTACGGCTCACGAGTCAGAATTTTTTGTGTTCTGTCTGGTCACGTGAGCTGTACGTCACTTGCCAGTTTGCCACACAGTGCAAACAGTGATGCAGATAACTATAGGGAACAATAATTGACACTTCTCCCTCCCTCCCTACTTCAACATTTACTGTATTTAGGCTGGTGTTGAGATTAAATAGTGCTAGACTCTTACAGTCACTGAACTGAGTAATATAACACACACACATGTACTTAACTATACATATATAAACACAATATATATATATATATATATACAAAAATGCACTAATATATATATATATATATATATATATATATATATATATATATATATATATACTGATATATATATATCACTGAACTATATATTTCACAGTTGTAGAAAACTATTATATGTATAGGTACAGTTACACGCCAACTGGCAGTGCCGTAGCGAGCTTTAACCTCCGCGTCCGGGGCACAATACTTTTTAGAGCCACCCCCTCCAATTCGAAAAACCATAAAATATTATCTGTAAAATACATCGTTTGGCGCCCCTTTGTGAGTAGCGCCCTGGGCTACCATTCCCGCCCCCCCCCTCGCTACGCCTCTGCTAACCGGGTAATATTTATTCGTTTCCGTACTATCCGGCCTAGTTAAAATACTTGTACGTATTAGAATAATGAAAATAATGAATATATATATATATATATATATATATATATATATATACATATATATGTGTGTGTCATTAAAATCTACTAATACTATATACAGACAGAGCTAGTAGTGTCAGCCAATTTAGATTACACATAAACTCATAATGACGTTTTTGAGTTCTCACGCACTTAGGTAAAAGGTCATAATATCCGCAGAGTATAACTCACGGTTTATTAATTGTATACATCTAGACTATCATCCATTTGTTGATTATCAACAGATCAAATATCAATTTCCATTCTTCCTCTCTAGTCACACCGTAAAGTGTGGGAGTTTCCCGTCAAGTTTTATTCCCCCCCCCCCCACGAGTAAAAAAAAAAAGACAACGTTGTGTCAAGTTGCCCCTTTTCTTTACAAGATAATTGTGTCACAACATCTGGACTATATTCATAGTGCCCATGTGCCACACATTTCCATAATGAAATCTATTTTTGGACACCCCGTGCGTTCTTGTGCTGAGAACTGGTCAGCTGTCTCAGTAGCTGGTCATTGTTAATTCTACCGGACATTTCTGTGGGGGATGGGGCGGGGGGGGGGTAGATATCTAGACGCTAGTGTGGGGGTAGATATCTAGACGCTAGTGTGGGGGTAGATATCTAGACGCTAGTGTGGGGGTAGATATCTAGACGCTAGTGTGGGGGTAGATATCTAGACGCTAGTGTGGGGGTAGATATCTAGACGCTAGTGTGGGGGTAGATATCTAGACGCTAGTGTGGGGGTAGATATCTAGACGCTAGTGTGGGGGTAGATATCTAGACGCTAGTGTGGGGGTAGATATCTAGACGCTACAGTTGTAATTTTAAAATGTCCAGGTTGAAATTTGCCAACATTTTGGTCACAGGAACAAAAGCTTTATCTGTCTGCATGTCTTCGTACTTATTAGTATGTCTATATACATAACTGTATGTCTTTATACATAAATGTATGTCTTTATACATAACTGTATGTAGTTATAATGACTTCCTGACTTCATACATGACTAGACTGCTAGTATTTATACATTACTGCTTGACTTCATACATTATTGCTTGTCTTCATACATAACTGCCTGTCTTTTTACATTACTGCCTGTCTTCTTACATTACTGCCTGTCTTGTCTTCCTACATTACTGCTTGTCTTCATACATTACTGCCTGTCTTCATACATTATTGCCTGTCTTCTTACATTACTGCCTATCTTCTTACATTACTGCCTGTCTTGTCTTCCTACATTACTGCCTGTCTTGTCTTCCTACATTACTGCCTGTCTTCTTACATTACTGCCAGTCTTCTTACATTGCTGCCTGTCTTCTTACATTACTGTCTGTCTTATATTACTGCCTGTCTTGTCTTCCTACATTACTGCCTGTCTTGTCTTCATACATTAATGCCTGTCTTCTTACATTACTGCCTGTCTTCTTATATTACTGCCTGTCTTCATACATTACTGCCTGTCTTCTTACATTACTGCCTGTCTTTAAATATAACATTAATGCCTCACTTCATATATGACTCATTGTAGTCCACATTCTCACTTTGCAACACCTGGCCCACATCATTTCATGTATCTAACCATGTGCTGGAAATGAATATGTCCATCTCATCCAACCAACTAACTGCATCCAACCATCCTTCATCAAACAAGTATCAATTTGGTATAATGTCAACCATCTTATTAGAGTGGCTCTAAAATCCACTAAAATACTTTTTTTAAAAGTTCTTTTGCCTTAGTTAGTACACTGTTAAACTCCGCCAAGGACGGTCCCAAGCCCGGCTGAAA